>VKOC01000001.1:52865450-52878627 GCA_009364415.1 Spea multiplicata | reverse complement strand
TTGATCCCTTATCAATCAGCAAGGTTTTTGGCTACCAGGTGGGGATCAAATATTTTTTTTCTTCACTGCAATCTTTATGCCAGGATAAACCCTTGACAGACTTAAAAGGGATGGGAATTCTAAGTTACGAGCCCTAGGAGAGATGTTCAGATGCATGCAACAAATGCACAATCATTTTGCATTTTTTTGAATTGAGGTACAGGGACCCAGATATTTTTCCTTGACACAAATACATTGTACGTTTGTTTGAGCAGGGCCCTCTGTACTTTTTGTCCAAAGTCCAAATTTTGTCATATTTAATCCATTGTACAGAACTGCAGAATATGCTGCTGCTAAATAAATGAATAAATAATATCAATCATTTTTATATATGGCTCACAAGCACATGTAAAATGTTGTCCTGTAGTATGCAGGATGTATGCAGGATGTATAATGAAATATGTCCCATGTGGTCACCTTAGTCCCTAAAACAGAGCCTATTCCTCAAGGCTCCACTGTAGCTGCCATATTAGTAATATACAATTTTGTGTTGTTACTGTGTACATAAAATAGGCAAACTGGTTATTTAGACTTTTCAGGAGCTAGGATTCAGTTTTCCTTTTGTTTTTTTATGAGAATGTCTAAGTTTTTTCAAATTTGCTAGACTATGGGCTAAAAGGGCCCTACTCCACTTTTGTTTTTTTATGTCCAAATAATAATGCAATAATATATATCATATATTATATTATACTTATATATATAATTACACTATATACATATAAAGAAAATTACAAAACCTCAAGTTTTTTAGGTTACTCATTATTGATAACATAATCCTAACTCTGAATCTACACTTACTGTGGGTTCTGTATAAAACGCAATAATTAGTAATCTTAACAGCCAATGAAATGTTTTTGTTGATTATCCATTTTTTTGACAATATGGTGATGAGACCACTTTTTCAAACTTTACACTCAAATACTTTTTATGTAACCCTTACTGTTGTTAGCTGAATAATCCACCCATCATAAAACAGACACCATAGGAGCAGTCTGGCATATACTGTGAACAGGCTTACAATGCTTAAAATATCTCCTGTCCTAATACAGAACCAACAGTTGCAAGCAATTGTGCTGCGAGTAGAGCAAACAGCTGTAGGAATGTAATATTCCATATTTTCTCTGAAAGCTGATAGCAAATTGTAGTGACTGTGTTCACAGCTTTCATTGGTAGTTTCCCAACTAGAAGAATAACGCTCGGTTTCTGGAGTACGGATCTTGGGCCATGACAGCTGCTCCCAGAATCCTCTTCTACACATTTCTAGAACTGTTTTGACCAAGCAATAATTCTTTAAAGAATGTTATCAGTAGAATTTGGGCAGATACTCTTTTCCATGTCAGTAACCAGTAATGCCTATAAGCTGTCAAAGTAGTCTTTACATTAATAATATGTTTTTTTATGGAAAGGCAAAATGTGTTTAATCCACTACAGATTGTCCAGATGGGACAGTGAATTATTTACAATTCCTTAAAATAATGCATGTATTAGATTCTTTTAACTGAAATTATAAAGAACCTAGTGCCACCTTTGAAAGAATAATTGACGCATGTGTTTTTATATTTCATTATTTTAGATAACATTTCTTTGTTTAAACTATTAACACCCCTACGGATCTACTAATATGTCTTGAAAATACGTATCACAGTGACTTTTTCGACATGTTAGACTTTTTTGAATTGGTAGGGAGACAGTCTGGACCCGATAGATAGATAGATAGATAGATAGATAGATATATTGATAGATACTAAATAAATATATTATACATGTATAAATGCCAGGTATAAAAATCTAAGTGATGCCAAAATATATAAATAAATAAATTGATACATAAATGAATATATAAATTAATAGGTGAGTCCAATAATATCCATTCAGGGAAAATTTAAGCAGTCAACCAAATAATTCATCCAAAGAAAAATTCATCCAATTATTAAAAAAATCCTCAAGAAATCCCAAAAGTATAAAAAAAAATGGTTTAACTTAACCAGAATCAACAGATCTACAACAATGTGCCATAAAAAAGAAGAAAGAAATTAATATAATTTAATATAGATAATGTTAAAAAAAAACTACTCACAAGTAGATAATGACATCACTGTCATCCAAATAATACAACATCCTCAGGGGGAAAAAGATGGGGAGGACATATAAAATCTACCCCAATACTCCTCTACAGGTAGACGTGGACAATAAAAACATTTGCTACCTCGGAAACAAACATAAAATGAAGGATTCTATGCAAGGGATCGATATGACCATTCAGAACATAAAAAAAACTATGTATGTGGGGTATTACTGCAATCAGTAACGGCTGCTGAACGTAAATTGGGCTATTGTTCGGCAGCGGCACCTACTGTGTGGAAGAAATCCTTAGCGAAATTGCATTTTTAACATTCAGAATCATTAAGGTTGATGTACTTATTTGTTTTAAAGAATGTCTTATTTGTGTGGGTAAACAAAACATAGAAAAGCGGCATCATCTTTTAATAAAAAGGGTAAAAATGGCAAAAGAAGAAAACAAGAAGGGTAGGAAAAACCTTTGGTCATGAAGGAGTTAAAGCCTAATTTTGTGTTAAATGCCATAACTAATGTGGCAACCAAGAACCTTTAGATGTATGTAGTGTAATATGTAGTATGTAATCCCCATATATATAAAAACAACAAACCCCAAGTTATTTTTAAAAAAAATGAAGCCACAAGTAAAATTTATATTTGACACAAATTACACCGTATTTTATTGGAGGCTGGTTATGCATGGGTATTTTATATGACTAAATGTCAGATTATAATTAACAAAATTATTTGAAAATGCTATGTATAATATGTGGATACAAGATGCTGCAAGGAGTTGAGATGTGGATCTAATGACGTGCGACGTACTATGTATTACTAGTAAATGGGATGCTTGTATTATATGTCTATATATATATATATATATATATATATATTTATATATATATATGTGTGTGTGTGTGTGTGTGTGTAAATATATATTTATTGTGTAGTCTAGGTACTGTGTAATTTAGTGAAGTAATTAGCAAGAGGAGTGTTTCGGTGGTTGACATAGTTGGCCACTGTGTCCATTATATACTTCCAGAGTAATAAAATACATTTATTTCATTAATTTCTGTGTTTTGTATTTTTTTTCGAGGGAAGGACTATAGACAGACCCACAGTCATGTGTTTTATGGAAATGGAAAATATATTTAGCGGGAGGTAGCATTGTCTGAGAAGGATGAGGTTTACCAAGGTGAGTGTGGGATCTGTTTAGCCTTTATTGATGTTGTATTTTAGAAGATATGATATTGAGAATGCTGCCTGTTCTGGGAAGTACAAGCTCCCATTTGCTCTAATGGGTGAAAGATAATGGAAACTATGGTAGCATTCTGTGGACTTCACATAATAACGCACTCTATGGAATGCCGAGAGCTGGGTAATTGACTCTAATGTGGCAAAGAGTTGGGAAAGCTATATTGTGGCTGATGTTTGCTGCTGGGATAGATGGATGTTTGCATTTTTGCTGAATAAATGATGATAACAATGATGTTAGAGTTTAATATTATGGGTTGCATTTCATTTTTTTTGCTTGCACAGACATCTATATGCTTGTACAAAGTCATCATCCATTCCTCTGGGAGAACAGTCACTGAAATGAAAGTCGAATGCTTGAACATCAGTTCATTTATACATTGATTCTCCTATAAATTGGCATTATTAATAATTACCTTCCCATAAAATCTTAGTGCTCTTAGACTAAAATTAGATATATTGAAAACGTAGGTATAGATGTACATACACACTGCGCATAATGCGTTATTAAACACACACTAATATTGCATGGCCTATGTCTGCCAATGGTACTGCAAGAGACATATCTAACCGGTACTATAAATAGATAGATATTAATAGGGGTCTAATTAATGACTTCTATATCTGATTTCTTTGATCACTTGGCTTTGGCTTTTAGGATCACCCATCCACTGAATTCCAACAAGTTGACTCTTGGTGCTGACTATTATATGCATTTCTTGCCAGAAATATGGATTTTTGATACTCCACTTTTCCCTGGGAACAAATAAAACGCTTAATAGAATTTGATTATGGTGGCTGCTTTTCAAGTAAACATAGCTGGAAACTTGGTCTCATTCACCGGCATTTCTCAAACAATATCCCCTTTTTACTCTAAGCGGTGCTCTGCATCGTCAAGTTTTCTTTTAATAACCTTACTTACTATTGCAAAGAAAGGATATTTGTTTTATTAAATTGCCCTCATCTTAAAGATTTGCATATACAATTAAAATCAGTAAAGCAGAAGTAGGACATATGTTTTTACACTCTTTCCTGCCCAACCTCAGCAATATGAAAAGGTTCCCACAGTGGCATGAGTTATGTATTGTTCTATATTGTATACCCTGCAGAAAATGCAAGACTGGGAACAAAGTACAATTCCTCCCCTTACCTCAGTACTTTGCACGTTTGTTATTTATTGAGTATACTGCTTTAGAGGTCTAGCGGCCATCATTATAAATCACTGCGAACATGACTGGTACAAAGATACAAAAATGCTATAACAAAACGAATACAAGGTCATAACTGTTTCTTCCTGTTTTCAAATATACAAAACAAATACGACTTTGAACTCCTAACCCAGTTTGTAGATGGATATTTGTCATACCTCATAAGGGCTACCTGCACTTTAGTTAGGAAATGCGCAGCACCGTGTGTTGAATGTCCCGATTTAAATGTTTTAAATTAAGATTGTTACCGTTTAACTGGAGGGGTAAACGAGGTGATACGCTGTCAGTATTCCACAGACGGGCATTAGAATTGCTGTTCAATAAATCAAAACGCTATAACTGTCATTGTTGTCCCATTACATCGCAATTTACGATAGCAGACGCTATTTCATGTTGTAATGCAAGCTTCTCTGTACATTTCTTGCAAATATTAATTTGGCTAAATGATTACACATTTGGCACTTTTTAGCTAACTATAGTACATTGCACCAGCCTTAATACAATTTCCGGTATCTTTCTGGCAATCCAAAATAGTCACGTTCTGTGTTCTAGTACACTGAACAAGCAAGCTTGGGGAGGAGATAACAAGCAAGTACTCAATTTACTAAAGAGTTGGGGGAAGACATGTATATTGCATATATTATTATTATTATTATTATTATTATTAAATCCTTGGCAGTGCTGGACTGGAGATGAAGAGATAGTACTGGCACTTTAAGGCCAGAAGCCACCAGGTGTGGCCACCAGCTGGATAAGACAGATATCTGTTTGAGAGGCGATAAACAATTGAAAATTACTGAAGTAGTAAATTCTTGTATGTTTAATTTTACATGTCTTTAATGTTGTGTATGATGACAGCTAATATTAAGGCAGGGATATACCATGTACCAACACTTATATATTATATTGGCAAGTGGTGATGCAAATAAGTATAATATAAGCATTTAGGGGGCTCCAGCCTCAATAGCTGACCTGTGCTAAGTTCCAGCACCTTTACTGGTTGAGGTGATAAAATAGTCACACCTGATGGAGTAGTATCCTGTTATCCTGTTATGAACCGGCACATCTTAATGAGTAACTGAGAACACTAAGACACAATTTAGGTGGTCCCTAAACCCAATTAAAACAATGCATTTTGAGCCTGCAAGGGCTTTGTCATTAAGGGGTTAGTTTGAAATATATATGTATGTATATATATATATATATATATTAAATTAAACAGGCAGCTCCACTTTAAGACAATGGAATTTCAACTTCAATACAATTTATTTGAGATTGCAGTATTTTATTGCAGCTGCCATTTGAATAACTTGCATCGGTGGACACATATGGTATATATACTGTATATTCATTGTACACCGATGTGAACAATTGCTTACTAATATCTCATTAATAGCCATAATTAATGTTGCCATAATAGAGTTGCTTGGGTTGCTATAATTGAGAAGGAACAATGCTAAGAGCTACAAGAAGAATGAGAAAGAAGGAAGACTCTACATTCTCTATATTTGGAACAGCATGATTAAGGTGAGTCTGTGCTTGCGTGATCAGATTTTTTTTAGTTTGGATTTAAGGATTGTAGGACTCCTAACGGATAGAATACATAAACTAAGAAAGACAATGCTTCTGATTACAAGTTTGCAAAGAAAATTTGCAAATGGGAATAATAACGACCACCGCACTTTGGTGTTAAAATATGGAGAAATGCGGGCTGTATAACATTTGCATACATATTTGGACTTTCATACAAGGTGAGCTTTTGATGGAGCATGGACTCAATGGGACCCCTTTCTTTATCTCATTTTCACATAATAAAATTATAGCACAGCATCTTGTGTGTTTATAAATTATAAGCATCTACTAATGTAGTAGCTTGGCAGTAATTGGCAAGGACCAGACCTTCATTTCAGCTCACATGTGGCCATCCTGCCCCTTCTCTACCTATGCCCAATATCCCACCAATAGTATCACCCAATGAAGGTCTCCCACTTTGGGCACTAAGGGATATTTATGTAATATAACCCCACACGTCTTTTGTCCCTTCAAGTCTGTCTTTGAAAATTGGGTCCTACACACTCCAGACTAGTAAGCGACAACATCCTTTAACCGTCTCTAGACCTCCACAAGGCCATATGCATGCGTTTTAGAACATATGGGTTTCATGGGATTCACCGTTCCTTCACAGACTCTTTTTTACACCGAGCTGCAAGCTGCCCCGTCAGTGAGAATTTGGGAGGTTGCTTTATATTCCAGAAAGTGAACTGATGGATTGGTTGTGAACAAACACATAATTTTATAAAAGTATGATGAAAACATAAGGCTTTTGTTATGATGGTTTTAACAAAAAAAAAAAACCCCGTTCCCACGTTGCAGGCCTCTGAAAAGAAATTCCTGTATAATTATTAAATAATAACACTTACTTATTCAGTGCTCTGCTTTAAAATCTTGAGTAAGAAAAGCTCTCGGTGAGAGAGGCACTTATGCTGTTACCTTGGATACTGGGCGATGCCAATCAGACTGTGTTTTTATCCGAAAGTGGTACCCCTGCAGGGAAACAAGGTTGGGTGAGTAGTTGTTTATACATAGCGAGTAAATAGGATCTTTGTTTATTTTACAAAGGGTTTCTGACCTAGTTTATATTTTCTGCCCCCCCCCCGTCCTCTCTCATCAGAGTAGCGGTAATGAGTACAAGAAGGCACTCTGTGCAATTTGTTTAAATCTGTGACACAATTAACTAAATAGAGGCTAAATCAGTTTTGTTTGGTTATTTAACGTTAATTTGGTTATGTGAGCATTACCAATTTATTTTATCTGTCATAATCATATTTCCGCTAAGCACTCTCTTCTGTCTCTTTCCGAAGTTAAAGATCCTCCACTTTATCAGGGAGTCTCTTCCATATTCATTCTTAATGCTTTCAATCCGACGAAGACGAGGAGAACCAGATGTACCGTTTTTTCATCGATACCCCAATCACTTGAGCATAGTTTTGAAAAGGACTCCTTTTTTTTCTCAGCTCCTGAAGGACTGCTGGTTATTGCAACATGCACAACAATCTCTCAACAGGACATAGTTTCTAATTCCGGCACCATGATTAATAACTCCTTTCTCAAGCGTTTTACAATCATCTAAGTTCACGTTGAATAATAAAGAACAAAAGGGTACATACAATCAAAACTCTTAAACCTTCGGCTTTAATAACCTAGGTTTCTACATTAGCAGAAATCTCCCAGCCGTAATTATTAATACAAGAACCTGTTTTGCTCAATTATTCTGCTTGGAAAAAGTAATCAAATAACCAGTGTGAAAAGAGGAAGCAATTTTAGTGTATGGAAGCATAAAATAAAACAAAACAACAACAACAAAAAAAGATCTTAGGGAAAGCTAAGGATTTCAGATTTTCCATACTAACTTTTGGCTTATGTTTAAGGGTTCTGATCTTGTGTTTGTATGCCAACGCTGACAAAGGTCTGGTTGTCAGTGATACCTTTTACAGCTATATTTATACCAGATTGACAGGAGCAGGTGCCAGTGGGCCTGCCAGACACTTGTGCCGGGGAATCTCGCTTCTTACAGGTCAACAGCAAAAGGGGAAAATCTCTCGTCCTCGTACTAGAAGGAGACCGAAGCAAACAGAACCCAGTCTGGGGGGTTTCGCTTCAAAGCCAGCTGGTCTGGCTTTATTGCACAGGAATTTTTTTTTACCTGTCTTTGTTTGATCAAAGAAAACCCTCAGCAGGTGCTGTAGGGCACATCTTCCTGGTGAAGAAGGGCACTGGTGAGTATTTTTTTTTTTTTTAAACGCTAAATTTCTTTAACAAAAATCATTTATGAGATCTGTCGTTCTTAAGCTTGTATGACAGAATCACAGTTAAGGATATGGTATATAAATGTTCATGCTTTTAAGGAAATTTTCTAAATCGTTCTACAATATGCCTCTATTTCAACTTTTCTCCCCCCCCCCCAGTGTGTGTGTGTGGTTATTTCCGAAATATATTACTTGAATTTTTTACACGATACATAGATTAAGATATAAAGATACTTTTCAATGTTAAAGAATTTAGCTATGATGTCCAATGTTAGTTTTTTGAAAGTGCAAAATATTTTTGGTTACCAATACAGGGTGAAAGACTATGAATTCTTGACGATACTGCCTGATTTCTTAACAATCTTTTTTTTTTTTTTAAAAATGTGGTTTTTGGGAAACAATACAATTGTAATTGTTATATAAACACGGCAACACAACATACCACATGTAAAACAAATAATATTTTTGGTGTTCCAACATTCAATAGTTTCGTACGTCCTGCATGTCTTGAACACAATCTGGATTTCATTAAAAACTTTTAATGAAATATGTTTGCTTGAATTCTAACTGCTGAAAGAAAAAAAAATTCTACAAAAAAAGCCTTGTTCAATAATTTAATATGAATCACTATATATTATATTTATTTTTTTAGCATTTTGCCTTATATAAATAATGTTTACTGAGACAGAGTTTCCCAGGAAAGCCCATTAGGTGCTTTGTGTTAACCCTTACAGTGCTAGAGTAGATGTGCATGCTACCATTTTGGCACTTAAAGAGATAAACTTGAGAAGTGAGTATACAACAAAACAAAACTAAAAAATGTCTCAAATGAAAAGGTGTACAATTAAGTAACGCTATTTACGGATGCACAAATTATGAGGGTTTTTTTGCAGAACACTAGCTGACTATCCCTGTATTTGGTCAGGATAGCAGTGCCATTGGCACCTATATATTTGTGGAATACATAATGGGAAGTTTGGGGAACTGAGCATGAAACTTTGCAACAAAGTACAAAAGATTGGCACTCAGGTAGGTGAAAATGTCCCCCACCGCACGGTAGTTGAAATCGTTTTTGAATATGTATAAAACTGACAATTATAGTAAAATAGTCACCTATTCTACAACCAGAAGAAATTGTGTTTCTATACATAAAAATCTATACATCTATACATAAAAAAACATACCTTCACGAGAAAACCACACCCAACCACACAAGGCATAGCAGCACAAGATGCGTTGGGAAATACTCAAACCAAAGTGTCAAAATCAAGAATTATAAAAAGAATTTTAAGGCTTTAAACGTGTTTTATATACTTAAATATTCCATATGATTATATAAATTAATATCATTCATATAAATGGATTTTATGTCATGTATTTTAGACACGGTAAGGCATATTTTCCATTATTTCCCAAATTAAATTAGTAAAATGGCACCCCTGTTAAAAATTGGCAAGTCACGTTCATCTATTAAAGGAATATTATTCAGCTTATGCGTTTTGGTGTTTTGTGCCTTTAACTGTTGGTGATACCCTTTCCAGTTTTATGTCAAAAAAGGAAGTTTTTATTATTATTTATTGCTTTATACAGCACCATCATATTCCGCAGCACTGTACAGTGAGTAAACAGGACATAACAAAGTAGTATATGCAACATTACAATTTGACTTAGAGAAACAAGCGGTAAAGCACTTACAATCTAGAGGGAAGTATCTTATTATAATATTTTTAACTCATTTCTACCATATTTGAGGCTTACTAAACAGAACCTATGGGCTTTTTTCCAAACAACATAATAATTTGGGACATTAACACCTAATTATGCATACTGCCACATACATAGGTTTACTGTACAGTAAATATATATATATATATAAATATATATATATATATATATATATAATAGAACAAAGTACTTTTAACCAATGTAATAATGTAGATCCTATACAACAGAGCTTATTTACAAGGGCAAAACCATGAAATTAATTACTCTGCATTTATCATCTGACAAGATCACTGATTTCCAAAGAATGTTATCTTTGATAACCATTTTTATATAATAGAACCATTTTTATAGAAAAAGTTAACCCATTTCTATGTGGATTATTAAATGATTCCAAA
The DNA here is from genome assembly GCA_009364415.1 of Spea multiplicata. NCBI lineage: Eukaryota > Metazoa > Chordata > Amphibia > Anura > Pelobatidae > Spea > Spea multiplicata. The sequence goes on along the minus strand of VKOC01000001.1, from coordinate 52,868,145 downwards.
TTACTAGAATCCGAAACGCATTTCCAAGGATAGCTTATTTTGAAGTTTTATAGTAATTAAATGTTATTTCATAGAAAAGACCAAGAACCACCAAGAAAAGGATGAATATGAAAAAATATTACCGGTATCTATAGAATTCGCATTTATATTATTCTATTTGTCCTGTATTTAACACTTTCCATAAGCTATACTACAGTTTACATTTGATTACATCACTGTACAGTTTTAAATACAGAATTAAATGTAATAGTTTTCTGCAAGTAAAATACAATAATTTTCCTATGCAATTTCAAGTTAAAAACTTTAAAAACAATATTTATACTTAACTTTTTACATATCTGTTACAAACAGCATAGATTCTTAAACAAATTTTTATCAACAAATATTATTCTATACAAACTTAACGATTTCAAAAGAAAGAGTTACATATTGGATTTGCCAAAAACAAATATGATATTTATGGTACATTTTGGGAGTAGTCAACAGCGCATTTTCAGAGTGCAGAGTGCAATTTCTTTAATTTTTTTGTTGCTATACAGAAAAAAATCTATTTAAAATATTTGCTTGTAATTAACAAAAGATTGAAGTTCTGTTGTTTGTTTTATTTTATAGATAGCGCTGCATGCATTTATTTTATTTTTTTAAGAAAGACATGGAATAAGTTTCTACAAAATGTTTGATGTTTGTGCTTTTTCAGTTTTGGGCAAAATGCTGTGGTTCCAAATACTTCACTTTAAGGGTTAAGCTGAAGACTATGATCAAAAAAACGCTGTCCTTGATTTATAGTTCTCCACATCAGACCTTGTTAAAGTAGGCCAGTTAAAGTAGATAAATGTAAAGCATAGTGAGAAGTACTTTTACTACACTTTCCAATTTCAATCGGTTTCAATAATGTAAACATGCCAATTATATTCATATAATTGATACATTAATTATTAACCCCTTCACGACAAAGCCCATGTACAGGCTCACAATGCATAATTGATAATTTGATCTATATAGATATATTTTATTTTTTTAATCACAATAGAGAAAAATATACCAGTTCCTTAGCCTTACATACTTGTCATCTGTGTAACTGTGTTATGCCATGTTTCACTATTTATATGAAATAACGATTTAAGGTTAAAAGAGATTAAAAGAGAAAGGCTAGGTAAGGAGGGTAAAGGAGAGAATGACAGAATGTTGATGGGGAGGGATAATAAATTGGTGATGTAAAGGCATACATGAGACTTGTCCTTCAACCACTGGCTATAACATAATTAATTTGAACAACTCTATATCGGAAATCTTTTTTTCACCGGATGTTGATAATGTTGCACGTTTTCTATGTATATTATTTTATACTATACGTAGATTTAATTAAACTACTCCCCTGGATAAACCACATTATTCTTCTCTAGTCAAATCCGACTGGATTAAGCACAAGAAATAACATTCCTAAATAATGACAAAATATTCTTCAGTTTTATGGAAGATCAATACATCTCTAGTATTTTGGAGTGATATATATATTGATTCAGGATTAATTTTATTATGTTTCAATAGATCTATTATTTTTTTCTAAATAATAAATTTGTATGCTTCGTCTACCGTATGTAGAAAGTCCATGGATTGCAGCGAATTCATAATAACTTTCATTTTATTATAATAATATAAAAGTGTAGTTTAAACCTTGCTTTTTACAAAAAGTATATAGTACTCCTGATTCACACATTATTTTGGTTCTAAATCATTGAACATTTACATACGAATAAGCAAGCTACAGACAGCTATGTCAGTCACGTATTCCTGACGCCAATTAAGACATAGAATGGCCATGATCATATTTCCAAGGCAGACACGTGTTTTGGAGAATGTTATACACATGGGTCACATGAATTTCAGCTGCCAAAGTGAAAAGTTAAAATGTCAGTGGTTTGCACCCATTCTTTAGATTTGTATCTATTCATGTCATCAAATCCTGCCCCTGTAAAGTCTAAAAACCCAAAGGTTTCATTGAAGTTTTTCTGCCTGGGGTGAACTTACAAAAGGACCGTGTTGGTGGTAACCAAAAGATTCAGAGCCCTTGATGCCAGTCTTGGTGTCCTAGACTTTACACGGACTCACCAGCTGTCAACGTCTTACTTTTTCAAGCTCTACTTTTACAAAAACTGGTGACTTTGTCCAAAACCAATGACTTCAAAAAACACTTATACTCCTGTACCACCCAGCAGGGATTTTATGGAGTAAAAAGTTGGGAAGGACATCAAGACCAAATAAAATTATATTTTCTTTTGGCCTTCAATCTTATTGAAGTCATAAGTACATGTGTGACATTCTGCCCATAGAATCAATTTTATTTAGATTTTATTGAAATAGTGGATGAATTTGTTTCATATTTCTTAAAACAAATTACAGGTTATATTTTTATATGGGGACTTAATAACTTTGTTTGTGTCACGACATTTAATGTGCTTGTGCTTTTAGTGGTTAATGAATGATAATCCTATTATACCTGTTGTTGGGGACAACAGGCTAAATTTACAAACCCTCTCATTTCTTCATGACAGCTTCTGTTGCCACAAGCAAGAAGGATCAGCAAATTCACTATTCACCAAACATCCACCTACTTCAGGGAGTCCTAATGTATTCTTGCCTAGGTTGACTGGGTGGAGGCTGGCAGGACCAGGGGGAGGCAGTCACCTGCTGCAAA
>VKOC01000001.1:52851741-52865350 GCA_009364415.1 Spea multiplicata | reverse complement strand
ATATACTTGACATGTCTGACCCATGAACAATAAACTAGTGTATACATATTTTACTGTATAGTGAGTTCATATATTTTGTTTTGGGCTTCAGATACACATTAATTTTAACAAGGAGCTGGATGGAGTTTAAGTTAACCAACAACCACATAGCTCCCCTAAAAATATCATACCGAGTCTTACTGGTGGGAGCAGGGAAGGCCTAGCGTAAGGTCTTGATGTACGCCTAACCAACTCAAGAGCACCTCATTGGAAATCTGGTCTGGTCTTTCTAATATAGTGGGTCAGAAGTGTCTAGCTTGTGTTTCTATCCAGTGCCTTTCTATGTACCTCTTGTTTTGATTTTATGGTCTATGGACTTGATTAAATTTTGATATATTTTACAATGGATGCTTCCTCTCTATTCCTTGGTGTCAGCTGGCAACCTCTGATCCTTTGTACCTAGTGGATTTCTGCACCAGATCCCATTGGGAGAGGTCTGGAGCTACTCCCATGTTTGTTCTTTTGCTAGTGGGTCAGAACCCCAAGAATTCTTGTACGGTTCCAACCTAAAAGTGCCCAGCCACCAGTCCTCGCTTTAGTACGATGCATGGTTTTGCCTGTTAAACATTTCTTACAAGCATATTCCAAGCAACGACATCACAAAAAGTACAACGCTGCCACAACCACATTTCATTAATCCATCCATATCTAGAAATTCTACGTTTACACATTAAATACGTCGGTGGTCTGAGATGCTGCAAGACGTTTCTCTTCCTTGTTTTTATTTTCTCTTATTAAATCAGCATAATGTGTATCAAGAGCCATTAAGTACCAGCAGCTACACATTTCTTAAAGTTAATTATGTCCAGCTAGTTATTTTTTTTAACTATGTTAAGCATTTATATGCTGATTCAATGGCAACAATTTTATTTCAGTGAACGCACATGCACGTTGCATATGGGAGAATATGGGGTTTTTTTGTTTTTTTTTTTTAAATTTCTTTTTGTTCAATGCCAAATTGTTTATTTTGTTCTTATGCAAATGAGATCTGCTTGCTTCTCTTCATTCTAAATGAGGTTAGCAGGAACACCGAGGGCTGCTGTTAACAACCTTATATTATGTGCACTGTGGTCAACCTATACAAGTGAGTAGGTGGAGGTAATGCAGCTGACCAGAAAATGAGCCTAGAATAACTCAATCATAGCACAACAGGTAATCAAGGGACAATTTTGCCGGAAGCAACTTTTAAATTAATTCCTAGATTACAAAAGTAAATTAAACAAGTGAAATTTAAAAAAAAATTAAATTAAATAAAAAAATTAATTCTATATATATATATTGCTAATATATGCAGTCCAAGTCAAACTTTGATTGATTACGTTCCCTCGTCCCTTGATGATTATCGTTTCCTCTGTAAATGTACATGGTTCATGACAACACAGAGGGACCAAAATCTATCATCAGCCTTACTTTAATGAGTTACAAAAGAGTAGGATGCTCTGATAATTGCGAATCAATTAACCATATTGATCTGTTAATAAAATGAAGCCAGTGATATTATTGGGAGTGTGCTGCTTTCAAAAGAACAACAAGGCTGAGACACAACACAAGGCTAAATGTTCCAGGATTCCAGATCAATCATGCGTCTGAAGAGAAACCAGGCTCTTCTTTGTCGAAATCTATATATATATTTAGTCTGCCAATCAAAGGGGTTTATATGTCGCTCCCGTCGACTTTAGGGATGCCATTTGTTTGTGGGTTTGCATTGATGTGTGCTGTGCATGGGCACCATTACATTCTTTAATTTCCCCATCTTAATATGAATTTTCAGCTATCACTTATATTTGTATAAAAACATAACGAAAAAAAGTTTCTTCAAAAAACACAATTTACTAATTTAAAAATACATTTTTAAAGGGAAACATTTGCTTGGCAGTCACAAGAAAAGCTATATAAAATACATATTTTCTAAGATTTTTTTTTTCTTTTTTCTAAAAGTAAATTCCATTGCAGATGTCCGTGGCATAAAAACGGTTAAGCCGCAGCAGCAGCAGCAGCTCTTTTATAGATATTTTGCATGAAAATAAAACACTCAACCTGCCCTAAAGTAAGAGGAAATTTTCATTTCCGCTCTTGCACACAGGTAACAATTTTCTATGTTGCTTTGAAAACTCTGCCTCCACCCTCATCCATCATCCCACTGTAATAATAGCAAAGCAGTGAGCCGAGGTCTTTCTTCCTGCTCCTGCTTGCTCTTAACCTGGGCTCATGCTGGGCGCAACTCTTGAAATGCGCTTTAAAAAATTATTTTAAAGGGAGCTGGGGTGGTTGCCAAAGCAACCCACCCAGAGATGAATCAAAGCAATAGATTAATGTATCTTTTTTTTTTTTGATTGTTCACCAACAGCATTCGTTCTTCTGGCAGAGTCCAAAAGATCTCTCTTTTCATTTTTATCCAAAGAAAAATTCTGAAGAAACTAGTATTAAGAAATTAAAATGTCATAAAAAAGACATGCCATTTATTAACTTTCATGCTGTATTATGTTGTGTTGTTTCCATAACGCTACAGCGCGATCTACATAGAATAATATATATTAGGGATGCTGTGACCTGGGTTTCGGAATTTATTTTTTTTTTAATAAAATCATTAAAATAATAATAAAATGTTTTATTGTAAATAATAAAATGCTAGCTAAATTTTAACGTTTTTTTTTTAAAATATATTTTTAGCTCGGAAGCTAAATTAATGCAGATAATTACATTAAGACTTGAAACATCTTAAATTATGCTTGTTTAATGCCAAATAAAGTGTTAATTAAAAACCTGCTACCTCAATATAATTGTTTGCCCGGATTTGTGTATGTCGGAACGTGTATAACACTAATGATTGTTTCAAAGCGTTATAAAAACCATGGAAATATATATGTCCAGATGGACTTGTTGGAGAAATAAGAACGAGGATAGTTTTGCGGCCAAAATATATCTCCAGAATAATAATGAAATTAGAGGAATGATCACTAGTAATGACCACAGATGACTTTTGTATGGACGGATAATTGAAGGCACCTTGGTTTTATCCGTCCCTGGTGATACTTTGGTGAGAATTTGCCTGAAGGCATACTTCACTTGTTTAGTGTGATTGTATCAGTCTATCACTCATATCCATATTTACTAAGATCTCTCACCCCTTCTCAGTGATACAAATAATTCGTTATTTTTTGGCCATTAAAGCCATTTGGAATATAAGACAAGTTCAGAGAGAAAGGAATATAAAATATCCCATTTTCATTTCTAATATATAAAATCTAAACAGATTGAACGTTATTTCTGAGCTTTAAAACCAATTTTCACTCAGATTAAAGATCCCAAAGGTTTCAATTGTAATATTTACCCATTTACATAGACCATCACAGACAGCATTGTAAACAAAGTAATTAATTATAATAATAGAAAATAGCTTATTAATACATTAATAATCCCAAGTAATAAATGTGGTAATAAAATAAATCATAACCATGAAGTATTACAAAGTAATGTAAGCAACTCAACACAATGGAATAACATAAGGCCATGTAATACAGCCACACAGTCAATTAATACAGCAGTATGAATAATTACAATAGCATACATCTTAATAATAAAAAGGCACTGCAGGTTATTATCGCAGAATGCTTTCTGTCTTGATGGGTTTTTTCTAAATTGTATCTTGCCAGACCATGCTTAGTGATTCACTTACTCAGATTAATAAAAGAATATTACATCCCACATAATTAACTGGAATGTCTCTATTGCTATGGTATTTAGTTGCATTTTTATTTGGATTCTATTGAGAGGTACGGGCTCACTATCCAGAACTACTAATATAGGAAGACAGACAGATTCTATCGGGTACCTTTGCATATGAGTTTAGATCAGTGGTGCAAAACCCCAGTGCTCAAGGACCACAAACAGGTTCCGGATATCCCATCTAGTGCATAGGCATCTCAATTAGGAAATAATGTAACCCCTTTAGTCCCCTAATTGATGACCTCTAAGGGAAAGCATTTAGTGGTCATCTCTCTAATGAGAATGAAATGTTACATATATATAAAACAATCCATATGTTTATATTATACCATCATGTAAAAAGATAGAAACATTGAATTTGAAGGCAGATAAATTCATATGTATTATCAAACCTTTCTTGGTCTTAAGTTCATATTATCAAACCTTTCTTGTGTCTTACTTATCCTGCTTGGAGGATATTCTAATTCTCCATCAACCCATCAGCGAAGAACATATATGGGTTTCAAGAAATTATTTTCAGTAAACAGATTATGAGAAGCGTTGGACCCCAAGCTGGAGCATATTTGGGGTGTAATGGCCATGGCTGATAAACCTTTTAGAGTTTTTCAGTGAGTATCGGTAAGAAGTTATTTAGGAATACATTGTTTTAGGGATAAATTACCAATCTTTGGGGGTTTCCTAATTAATGTGGTATCTGAACCACTGCTAAATTCAGTGCAAAATTCACTGAAAACCCAAACTGAACTAACACCATAATCCAAGACTCTTCTCTTTTGGTGATTCATTCTCAGATCCCAAGTCTAGCCAACAGCGTGGCTCCTCACATTGTTACCATTATTATTTTGTTTCCACATATTCCTTAGTGACTGACAAAACATGTTATTATTCTAATACATATTTGTGCCAAAAGATATGACCATACCGGAATGAACTAATGGTGTTTTGCTGGAATAAGATCTGATCATTTTCATTCACTGTATTCATGTATAGATAATCCAAATATGATTACTGTTGATCTCCAGGGGTAGCCACAAACATTGCTCATGGTAGACTTTGACTTGTGTCTGTGGGGAACAGTATGATGTTCTATGGACCTGCCACGGACACTGGTATCCTTGTACCAACATGTTACCTATCCCTGGAAATCTTTCGCTTAATGTTGCTGGTTTGGCTTGTGTTTTTTTAGAAGTGACTTTGTGTGCTATTGTTGCTTACAGACAATAAAGAATAATCCCAACATGAAAAGAATCACAAAAATAAACTTCTGGGCACTTCAGATGTGTCAGACCTGTGCTGTCCCTAATAAAGCTCATAATCACTTTTCAATAGGACGTGTTCTAGTTGTAAAACTTGTGTTTCTTCTACTCGGCAGGGAAAATGCTAGAGTTTCATAATTAATAATACTTCCTCTTTAAAACATCTGCTTAGATGTAGATGCTTATGTCTGATGTTTGCACCTTAGCTCTTAATTAATCTACATTGATGTCAACAACATTCCCGGTATCTCTTCAATCATATAAAGTCATTTTTGTTAATTGATACATTGAAGAATTGTGTGGCCATCACACTAACTGATTTTGAAATTGTTACATTCTAGTGCTTAAAGCTATTCCAAACCATTCTGTACTTCTTTGTACTGATGATATGGGAAATAGCAATAGGAAAATGAGTAGAAAACATTAAAAAAAAATTCATAAATTTGCATGAGGAGCATGAGGTAAGAACTAATGTCTTTGTGACCATGCGCCTTTAGTGGTAGAGTTACACTAATTACTATTTATGAAGGTGTTCCTTTATCCCGCAAACCTAGATCTTTTGCAACTTAGATCCCCCAGAAGAGAATCTTGCCAAACCCCCCTTGTCGGACCCCTATGGTCAAGGGGGACGCCATTTTTAAAAAGATTTTACTTTTGAAAATATCCTCTTTCTTAAAAATATATTTCGGGAGTTGCAGGCAAAGTTATGTTCAACTAATTTAAAGTGAATATGCACATTTGTAAGTATAAGTATGTGAGCGCATGCAATTTTATTTAAAGTCTGGTCAAACAAGTAAACTCTCAACTGAGCTTTTTAGTAAATCAACCACTCCATCTTTTTTTGTGACAAATACATCTTTACCCATTTTCATGGTTTAGCTAATAACCAACAAACTTTTGTAGAACAAATGCACTAATTGTATCTACCTCATGGGGGGCTGTTCAATATTTGTAGGGGCCCCAAGTGAAAAAAAATAATACAGGGCTCATCTATAATGCAAACACAGACATATAATATACACTATGGTTGAAAATATTGGGGGTCATTCTTTTCTTTGAAAGAAAAGCAAATTTTGTCCATTAAAATGACATAAAATGGATCAGAAATACAGCATAGACATTGTTAATTTTGTAATGGAAAAAGCTGGAAACGGCTGATTTTTAATGGAATATCTACATAGAAGTACAGGGGCCCTTTATCACTCCCATCACTCCTGTATTCCAATGGCACATTGTGTTCACTCATCCAAGTTTCAGTTTAAAAGGCTAATTGATCATAAGACAACCCTTTTACGATTATTTTACCCAGCTAAGCGACCCCAAAGTTTTGAATGGCAGTGTATATGTTCACCTTCTAAATGACATTGTTATAACATCATAATTATCTACTTACATCCTAACTCCACCAATTAAAGTTTCTAATCAAGATTGGTATTCTTATAAAGTAATTCTATGTAATTTATGGAAAATGTATGTTTAAGAGGTCATTAACAGTATGGTGACAAATAGTTAAAAACTGTCACGTTTTCAGCTCTGCTCGTTTCTCGTGATCTATAACTTAACTTGCAATGTATGGACGATTGTTATGCTCTGCTTTTACTCAGTCACCTTTGGATGACAGTGTCCCAGCATGCCTGTCATGTATTTAATGGATCCACATTATGTAGACGGAGAGAAAAGGTGTAATTCTGTTGCACTTCAAGTGGTCACGGTAAATACCCGTAATGGTGGGAAGTTGAGGAATGTCAAGTTTATAAAGAAGACACTATGAGGAATATATTTGCTTCTGTGAAAAGGATGCACTCATAAATCAAGAGTACTTTACTTGAGTTTGTGTAGGTTAACCATCCCCTTCCGTCAGCTACAGCGAAACCTATTAGGAATTACGCTTATGCAGAAAATATAAATTGATAGCAGATGTGAACAATTTGGCTTGTCCCTATCCAAGTTTCATCAAGCTTATTAGTATTGACCCTGTCTAGAATTATATATATATATATATATATATATATATATATATATATATATATATCATGCATGAGTAACTTACAGTTCAGTGGCTATGCGAGTTATGCATAAAATGAATGCGAAACCATAGCAACTCACAGAAGACTAAATGGTGGCCACCAGCTCTGCCATTTAAATTTACATGACCTCTACAAAACTGTTTAATGGGCCAGAAGAGAAGGTTTTAAGGCCTTGACTATGCCAATGTCTATAGTCACAGGTCCAAGGGGCAATATCCCCTCTGTTGCAAAAATAATTTACGTTGTACTTTATGTACTATACAATGCATTTATTTTTCATTAGTTGCGTGTATAGAGGACTACATTTTGTTATAATTGAGGTAATGTAAAAAAAAAAATGAGGAAAATAGACCCCCCCTCGTTTCTTTAATTATCCTAAACAGTCTTAACTGTTATAACACAGGAAGAAGGTACAAACTACTTTTTATGCAAACTTGTTTATTAGTTTGGCGTGAAACACGTTAGGCTTCATGCTTTCCCTCTGGCTGATATACCCCGGTTGGTGCATAATGCAAAACAATGAGTAAGCGTACGTAACACATTTGTCATAAGCATCTTGGTCATTTAAATTTATTTTAAATATTTTGGAGCACATGAGTGGAGATACAAGTGGGGAGTAGCCCACTAATACATGTCATAGCTATACAGCTATCCTAAGATGGCTACCACAGGCATATCATTAAGTTAATGTTGTTGAGCATTGCTTCTTGAATATGAGTTTCAGGTGTTTATTCAAACGCAGTTATTAGATTGGATTTGTTTGTTACAGAATGGTATAAGGAATACTTGTATGTTGCCTATCTCAGATATCACAAATAGCAACAGAAAATGCTTATATGGCTGAGAGAAAATATTGATGCTAACGTTTTTTTGGAATTAAAACAGTTAAGTGCACAAAGCATCCAATACAAAATGGAACCCAAACCGTGTGCCATCTGCTGTTGTTCTAGGTGTTTCCTGTGCCGGATGCAAGTTTCCCCTAGGCCTGGGAACACTTGTAAATAATTTACATTAACAGGTTTATTTTTATAGAGAGAACAAAGTCACATTCAGGGGCTACATAAAATGGGCCGGGGTAACTGAATGACAGGGCTGTCCATCCAAAGTATGAACATTTTTGGGTTGGTCTCTTATATAACAATGCATTATCAAACCTGGGAACTTGTGGGCTCCGGCTACCCAGACGCTACCCTTGCGGGACGTGGCCAGGGCTGCCCACTGACGTCATTGGACGATCCCGTTGAGATTGGTGGACGTTCCTGCTGACTTCGCGGGGAAACTGTCCATTTAAAGGGAAAATGGGCGGGTAGCGGATGGAGGATTCTGATGCTGACCTGGAGAACCAGAGAAGCAGCGCTTCCCAGTACCCAATTATGTCCATTATCAAGACCATGTTCCAGTGAGCTTCTCCTGCAAGAAGGGTTACGTTGGCTCTTTATAATCCAATAGTAATGTCGGAGGTTACGTTTTCAGTCTTGAAACTGATTAAGTTATACATTATACAGGGGCATCTCAGCCTTCTCAGCTGGTGAACCTGAACCAAACTGACGTTTGGTTTTGATAATGCATTGTTATATATAATGGAGTTGAAATCTTCAAGTCTCCTATAAACGCTCTGTTTAGTAAATAGATTGTGGTATCTTCAAGTTATGATCCTGGACTAAGAAAGCTAGTTAGACAGCATCCCACCTGGTACATGATAACATTTTTTTTTGGTTTGTGTTTTAACTGGGAGACGGCTGGTATGAACTGTTAAATGACCACTAAGGAAGCAAAGTAAAAAAAGGCAACCCTTTTCCTAGTTCAAAACAATTCCTACACCAAAAACATTAGTTTATATACTGTAATTTATATATGGCCCAAACTATTGCATTCTTTTTTACATTACATATGCTTCACATTTAAGTGCTGCATTTACCAAATAAGGAACAATTTTAACAAATGCCAAGTATCAGTTATGATCATGTTACTTATTATATTACATTGCTTCATCAACACAGACCTCCATTGCCAAAAATCTGGACTGCCCCACGAAAAGCAGACACTTGGAAGATATGGGATGCTCTCCAATGCCCCCAAAAAGGCACCAATGCACAGTCCAGTAAAGAAAATGTTAATTTATTACACATACAAATGTAATGTTATCAAAATAAAACTTTACAGGCAACACATGTCCTTCCTCTTAGGTTAGGGGAAAAGAGATTTTTTGTTAAAAAAAATTACAGTAAGGGCAGTTACGATGTGAAATACACTGCCAAGGGAAGTGGTTTTGGTGGTTATTTACAAAAAGATGGATGATGGATCCCTTTCAAGCATTCAGGCTCATAACTTTAGCGCAGGTAGCCTTAATCAACATCCTTCAGCTGCTCTGCACCACTTACAGCTGTCTATCTATATGTTAGTGGATGCATTTTAAGTCTTGACATAATTAATAATGGACATTCATAAGCGGATAAGCAAAATAAATGCTAATGGTGCTTGGTACAGGTACAGACATAAACAGCCAGTAAAGGACGCGCTTCATCAGCACATTAAAGAATACTATACAATAGAACAATACAAATAAACACTGCTATGCACCACAGTTCATATAAATATAAATATTTATATATTAGAATTGTAGAAGATTAGTGTACCAAACACAAAATAAGTATATGATAATTACAAGTTAATGTGCAAACCATGAAATAAAAGCAATTTGCAATGCAATAAATATTTGTAGTTCTTAGTGAAATTAATAGTTGGATGACTATATGTAATCTCCAGTGAGTGGGGAGAGGACAAAATTGGCTATGCATAATATCTATAGAGAAAATATCTATATAGAAGATATGACAACTGGCAATGGAAAGTGAGAGATTATTACATGAGGCTGATATAATAATGGAGCAGCAAGCTACGATCCAAAAACGTGTATACACAAGGCCATCTGAAGAACAAAAGTAGGCACATGTATATCATCAAGTCCTATTTCTTTATATTTTTATCTTTATTATATTTTTATCTTTATTATGTTTTTGTCACTATGATTTGATGACATCCAATCTCATCAATGTGTGATTTCCTTACCGGTAGATTACTGCTAGTTTTACAAGGAAAGCTATGTTTGGACGAAGGTGACTAATTAGGGTTTATGTTTGAAAACCAGAATGTCAGAAGCTCTGTTGGATATTTTAATAATGGCTAGTACCATCAAAGATCTCCATGTCACCTGCCCTTAAATGAGCAGCTCCCTATAATTTAACATAGCTTATGACGGGCTTTTACATATCAGACATTCATATTGCATGTTTTATACATTAAAATGATTTACTTTGAAACATATTTCATCGTTAGTATAGTTTGTATGTAACAAGGATGTAAGATTTATACACAATACATACAGTGTGCTTCCATTTCAGAAGGTTGTCTTTACGCTGAACCAAAATGCCTAATGTTGAGACATCTTGCAGAAATGGATATTTATTTAGAAAAGGTTAAAACAGGGCAGCTCACCTTAATTATAACTTTACTCTTGGTTTGCAGTGGAATTATGGTAATTTATAGTTGCTGTGATCTTTTCTTATTCGACAAAATGATTTTGATTTTATTGATAATGTTAAAAAAAACCCTTGTTTTGCTTACTGAACGGCAATGCTATGAATAATAATACTAATAATAACAATAATAAAAATACCATATGTAAGACTCACCCCTCACACCTCGGATTCCAAATTCATCAATCCAAATCTTCTTGTCGTTGGCATTGGAGTTACTTCACAGTTACTTGTTTCTGGCACCTGTAGAAATGAAGAAATAACAATATAGTAAAATATCCCAAAAATGGTGAGTAACAATTAAGTGGATTTGCCAAATTTGCTTTGATAAATGGAACATATATACATTTTATAAATCAAAATTTTATTGGTTTCAAAAAATATATATTTTAATACAAATAACTTTTTAATATTGGATGCTCATATAGACAATGTGGTCCAAAACATGGTTCTTCTAGAGACTGCCTTTTTGGCATCCCCTCCAGAGAGAGCTCCCCTCTTGGCGGTGCTGTAAAATTGAGTTGAAAGACTACACAGCCACCGGTACAGACCTCTTGCACTTTTCCCTTTGTTGTCTGTAATTTGCCTGATTTTAGGCTCTAGGACATGAGATCACATCTCGGAGCTGTGAAATAGCGGGTGGTATGTAGAGGAAGAGGTAGTAGAGTTACTTGAGAGGAAGCTCCACAGACCTCCACCTCCAAACCTTGGATGCTGTTGAGGGTCACAAGGGACAACTGCCACGGTCCCTTAATATGCCCCTTTTTGCCCTGCTATAAAGACAGGCTCTTTACAGTCGTACTGTCTCATGACATCCACGTTACTTCTCTTCTTTCTTTTTAACTTTTTAAAAATGTTTTAGAGCTGTTGTAGAAATCATAAAATACAAGAAACTTTAAATATGTGCACAACAACTTTAGCATAATAAATTCCATGGCAGGTTATTTAAAATATTTCACTAGAAATGCATTCAGGTGACAGGTCTAGACTAATGCTATATGTGGAATGTCCCCTTTTTTGGAGAGGCTCCTGAGTCTTTAGATGTGCTCGAAACACTGTGGATGTGCGGCTGTGCTACTAAATAGTTATAGGGGAACTGTCATATCTGAGACAAACTGTGATCCCACCGTGAAGACTACATTGAAACCCTACTATGAGTCCACGTAGAAAGTTGTACCATCCCTCATGGCATCTGCCTGTGTTGTTTTCCAACGGTGCAGTCCTTCAATCATCAGAGAAATGGTGGGAGAGACACCAGTTTAAAACATGATGCAGCAGCAGGGTGGCACATTGGAAATTCACAGCTATTTTTTTTTATCTTTAGTGAAAATGGAAAAAAAATGTAAATTTATGAATTGCAACCAGGAATAATCTGGAAATGTGGCAGGTGTCCTTTTAAGGCGTTTCAATCATAAATAGCACTTGTGCCGAGAACAATAGGAAAAATGCTGAGGGTATGGCAAAATATTGCATGATAAATGGTGCTTGAGTATAAAAAAATCACGTTCTAAACAAACAATGCATTCATTATTAGGAATAAAAAGGTCAATGATCTCTTGTTTAAATGTTTCTTCTCAATCAAACACATTTCTGTTTCCACTGAGCGAAGGAAAAGCAGATCCACGTTATAATATATCTTGGCATTTAAAATATAATGTTTAAAGCTGTGTTATGTCCACTAGAATATAAAGTAAAAATTACAATATATTTTCTTGTACATCCAAATGCACTTGGTATATTGATAGTGATAGAGAGCTTAATTACCCTATAAGGTATATTGTCTTGCATTTTATGTACAGACTATTACCCGGTATATTAATTACGCTAGTTACCAGATCTAGGGATGGCAAATGAAAAAAGAGTACTCCTGAGAAATGTCTGAAGATAACAGCGATTAAATACAAATCTTTTACAGAAAACAGTGTCAGAAGAATAGTCTGGGAAAGAATCAGGAAGTCAAGACAAATGCCTGGGAAAGGGTCACCAAGAGGCATTGCAGTGTCCTTATGTATAGATCTTGCCCGGGAGACAGGCATGGGAAATTTTATAAGTGGGTGGGAAGAATGAAACTTAGCCATCTTTATAAATTACAAAGTACACGAGAAATGTGATAACATATCTTTCACGAGCTCTCTGCCCACTGCTAAAATGTTAATACTAATCCATAATAAATATTTTTAGAGTGGTCTTGTGATTCTAGTTTTGAGTTTTTACGAAGGCAATTCCAAGCAAACAAAAAGCTCCCAGTAGGCTCACTAGATAATAGCACTTGTTCTACATGGTTTTTATACCAAAGTTACAAGCTTATATAGTTACATTTTATTAAGTGTTTTTTTTATTTTTTTTCTATTTTATAATAGCGGCAGCAGATTCCATAGTGCTGTTACAAAGGGAAATTACAGCTTACAACATTAGAATTTTGGCACATGCCCTCCTCTTGCCAGCTTACAATCAATTATTGTATTATTATATTATGTATTATACACAGGAAGAGAAGAGGTTCTTAGTAATATTTTATATACTTGGTTCACATTTTAGAAAAAGAGATAATCTTCAGTGTCTTAATTGGGTGGGCAAAATATAGAGGAGCTTAGGTCTGAAGAACATGTGCTTTTAAATTTACAACGTATTGGCTTTTCAAGCATGATGGAGACACATCAGAATGTGGCCCATGCTTTGATATTCCTCTATGGTTCACAGCAATCAATGAGACCTATATGATTCAAAAAGCCAAATATACTTGTACTTGTTCAAAATGAGGTTTTAGTTTATGGCAAGCATTAATAAAAAGGTTAAAGGATGAAGGCCAAGTGGAATAGCCTACAATGTACATGGCAAATACATTTAAGGGCTAAGGATACATGGGATAGATACTAGACCATTTCAAAAATAAAAAAAGGCCAATTACAAAGCAAAGTCATAAATATCACCTTTCAGGATTTTAAGCACAGTCCAATAAAGCCCAAGAACACTGAATTTCAGTAAACGGTGTGTTTTGATTTACTGGTATACAAAACCCCCAAAA
>VKOC01000001.1:52826020-52848106 GCA_009364415.1 Spea multiplicata | reverse complement strand
TGTTTGCATATCACTGGATGTCCACCGTGCTAGTCTCTGCTTCGTGATTATTCATCAAATACATATGGTTTCATTTTTTCATTCATTTTATTTTTTTTTTTACAAAATCTTAAAAATATATTCAGAGTAATCTCCCATACTTACCATTGATGGTATGATTTGTATTCATTTTCTCATTTTTCCCGATTTACCCTGTTCATTTGCACCGTAATGCTTTTTCTCATGTTTCTAACTCAATAAACTTGGTAACCTGTGATTAAAAGCTGTTTAGCAGCTTGAAATGGGTAATTTTTTTATTTTCCTGCCACTGCCTCCTTAATTTTGTCCTGTTTATGGATTAACCAAATCCGTGTTGGGCTGTCTTTCTTACCTCAGACTACCTGCAGCCAAACATCCATAGTTGAGATAATCACAAACAGTTAGGGGCCAGATCTAAAATCCTGTAAGCCATGGCTACCTGGATCCTTTGGTGCCTTAGTGCATTGCTGGTATGGTTAATTTGTACACAAAACAATCAATACAACTAATTTATGCCAGAGGTAGAAATGCTCTTGGTGCTGAAGTGAGGGATCAATATATTTTAAGTAAAATACAGTGTTGTGGCCAATGGAGTCCACTTCACCTGGAGTATTCTAGGCTGTTTACCCTTTCTTTAAATTCCACCTGTAAAAAATGATTTTGCCCCATTTTTTGGAGGCTTGCGATCCATAATTGCTGCTATTGGGTTTAAAGAACAGTTATTATATATATCATGTAAATAACTGTCTGAGGATCATGGGAGGTCCTAAAGTAATTTCTTGATCCTTGAATCATTGTTCTTTGGACACCAAAATTCACATTAGAATGTTTAATATACCGTACTTCTGAACAATGTATTTTGTTAGCCGTATCAGTAATGAGTGTGAAAGCTCTTGAAGCTGGAAGGGATAAACGCTCAGACTGAAAGCATGTGAGAGCCGCTCCTTTGAGCGGTTATAGACCTACTGACTGGCTTTAAAGTGCTTGCAAAATCCTATGGCATTACCAGCTGGCATTCAAACATTCAGGGGGTTGGCAGTTGGTTTCAAATTGCATTTGGAATGTAACCATATAAAAAAAGGTTTTAAATTGCATCCACTGGAATTTCGTGTTTCTTCTGTTGAAAAGTTTGCTGAATTCCGTACCGTACAATGAGCAGTATAAAACGCAATGTATAAAACACAGAATTATTTCTGGCACCTGGTATTTTTCCACCTGCTTCATTATGATAGCAAAGTCTTGTTCTAGTATTTTTACTTTGTACCAGGTATATATTAAAGAAAGGTATAAAAGTGCCAGGAGTTATCTATATCGAAAAATACACAACAAAAAAAATGCCTTTTTTGGCAACTTTTACCTTTGTTCTTGTAGTTTACAGAGCTACGGAATATGATAGCTCTATAGATTATATATAAATAAAATTATTAATTTATATATCAATAATTATATAATATATATATATATATATATATATATATGCTTTTTGTAAAAGCAAAAAAGAGAAGTCTATGTGTAACCGAATACTCAGTTAAATCATCGGATGACAGTATCCCTTTACAACGAGAAATGTATATTTAATAAAAAAAAATAATATTGTGTAGACATAACTGCCAATCTCCTCCACAAAATAGAGGCAGGTTCTTAAATTATTAATTGATTTTAAAAGATATGTGATTTATACAACAAAAAATCTCTACTGCTTTTAATAACGTGGTTGTCAGACAGCGCCTGTAGTGCATTGCATATTAATATATTTCTTCCAACGATGGTATGCATGTTTTATTCCAAATACAAAATTACAATTGTCAATTAGATTCTAATCTAGTCGTGAGAAGGAACACCTTGTTTAGATCGTTTTTGTAAGTGGAAGTATTGTCATAAATCCATGCCGCTAACCCATCACCATAACAACCCGATCTCATGTCTCAACACAACATTCAAATGCTGCAGTATTCTTAGTTATAGGACTCATTCCAATAAAGATATACATATTTAAGTATCTAACTGTTATGAACCAGAGCAACATATTGGGTTTTCTGGCTTGGATACAAGTTAGTCATTTAAAACTGGATTGGATGTCACTCATACAATATTTTTATATTTTTATAATACAGTAACTGATGTATCATCTTTTTTTTTTGTGTTATGCGGCGTGAATTCTTGCCGTACGTTTTTAACCCCCTAATGACAAAATGCATTGTTTTCAATGGGTTTAGGGACCGCCCATTGCCCTTAAGGGGTTAAAAGCAAATATCTATGGTTCAAAGCAAGTGCTTAGAAGAAGTCTAGAACCTTTGCATGTGTCGGACCATGTGGAAATCGGTACGATCATGTTCCACCAAACGGGAGGACCAATAAACAATAGTTTTTAGGAAAGAAGATAGAGGGAGTGATAGAAACATTGAAATAGTTAAAGGAACATTTCTTTCAAAGGAGTAGAAATGTTAGAACAAGAAGTCATAATGTAAAAGTAGAAGGTCAGTGGCTTAGATGTAATATTTTACTTTACGGAGGATGGTAGAAGTGGTAGAGGCTAATACAGTGAGCAATATATATATGCATGGGATAGAAATAAAGCTATCACATGGCCAAGGACTAGTAATGGTCTGAGTCTTTACTTTAGGAAAAATGGCAGACTAGATGGGCTGAATGGCTCTTATCTGCCATCAAATTCCATGTTTCTATTTCTCCAAAATGAATAATGTAACGAGACAACAAAATCAGTGGCATTCATGTGTACAAAATATCAGATTTCTGATAATCTATTTTTTTCCATATTTTTGAACCATCAAAAATTCCTGTGGTTTAACAGTACAGGGCATCTTACCACCTAGAATGTTGAAATGATATGTCTGCGAAAGATGGATATTCAAAATAATGATGCATATAATATAATATATTGTGGGGCACAAGTGAGGCCTCACAAAATCCATTGATGGCTGTCTCTGGCCTGCAAACCCCCCTTTTCTGTGTGATAAAGTATTTTAGTCTCAATTATTGCTTTGCTGTTTTTTTTATACAATTAAAAAAAAATTTAGAAACTAAAATAACTTTTACATCATTAAAAATTCCATCCCTTCAATAGAACGTTTACATAAAATAAAAAAACACTGTTTTTATTTTTTTTCCTCTAGGTGACATTTACGAAGAGAAAGTTTGGGTTAATGAAGAAGGCTTACGAATTGAGTGTTTTATGCGACTGTGAAATAGCTCTAATCATCTTCAACAGCACTAACAAACTGTTCCAGTACGCTAGCACCGATATGGATAAGGTTTTGCTCAAATACACAGAATACAATGAGCCGCATGAAAGTCGAACTAATTCAGACATTGTAGAGGTAAGACCAAGAAGATTAGTTCAATCATTATTACTCTGCATAGACACTATTAACTCTTTCTGCTATATATATATATATATAATGCAAACTAAAAGTGGCAAAATCTTTTTTCTTAATATGGATTTTGAGTAATAGTAAACCGGTCCCCCACTAAAAAGGGTTAAATGAGCAAAAAGTACTTTTTAAGGAGTTTAAGGTAGATTCTGATTATTTGTATTCATTATTAAATGTCATTTTATTTAATATTATTATCTAACATGTTACATGTAATCTGATTGAAGAGAGGCTATACATTCTTTTTTTGTATTTTTGATAAAGACCCACACAATCCCAACAAAGCAATGTATGCTCCCTTTCGTCTACATTTCTGGTGTATTCAAATGTTTTAAAGTAAAAATGTATCATTTTGTCTACTTTTCTGATGAGTTGGCTGCGATGTCCTGCTGAGTTGATTAGTGATCTCCTGACTTCCAGATGTTTGCTCTGACTCTTAATTATATAGGAAGATCACAGTGACCCAAAGGCAATGTGAATTAAATTCCAGATCTATACAAGAAAATGTAAAGAAAAGCATTTTGTGAATTCCGCAGATTTCATATATACATTTATGTCTTCAGATTTATAGCAAAATAATATAATTTGTTATGAAAAGGGTTTTAGGTGTAATATCTCTCTCTCAACAAACTGAACAGTTTCTTGTTTGAGTCTAATTTAACTCTTTCTGGTATTTTGTGGAATTATCTATCTCTTATTCTTGTGATATACTTCCCCTTTATGGGATATTTTATTTGCATGTTTTTTCCTCCTCTTCTTTTTTTATGCCCTATGGGCTTTTGTCACAGCGATAACCAGCTATAACCCTACAACTATTCCTTTTTCCATGATGAAGCTTGTTTGTTGCCTTTACTTTCTCTTTTAGTTGAAGGGTTAAAACTTTTTGAATCTGTTTTAAGATTTTCCTGATGCATTTTACGTGGATGGGCACACATAATTTGCAGTTTGGTTACTGTTTATCATAATCATCTGTTACCAATCCTCCCACAGACCACAATAGAAAGAGAAAAAAAAAGATACCATATTTCAGCGTAAAATCAATTCCCTCCCAAACAAGATTATTTGCCTTATCTTCCTTTTCTATTCCTTTTCTGTATTTGATTTCCATCTGCTGAATTTTCTCTTTGTCTCTCTTTCTTCTTTGTTACTGTGCCGCATGCTTCACAGTTACCCTCCTAGGGCTGGATTCGTTTCCTGAGATCAATTTATCTCTTGTGATCAAACACCCTTTTTCTAATGTAGGTCTACATTTACACTTTAAACCCTTCTTCCTTCAACGGAAACCACTTTTTGCACTTTATCACATACCAGATTCTATCAATTTATCTATCTGTCTATCTATCTATTTATTACAAATATGTCACAGACAGGCAGTCTATTCAGACACATGGGTTTTTTTTCTCATTAAACCTCAAACTTATGTTAAAAAAATTCTCACATTCATTTGTTGCACTATCCCTTCCTATATGTAGGATCAATAGTCAGTTTATTGTTTTTATCCTCTGTTCATGGTGAGTACAATAAATAGAATAGCTTCAAGTACGATTCTCAGCCTTATACCTGTCTTTAGCAAAAGGATCAAACATAGTTGAAATCTTTCAAGTAACATAAGAAGAGAATGGCAGTGCCCTGGACTGCCGATAATACCCCAAAATCCAACGGTGTGCCATACCTCCAGAGAATGTCATTATTTTCTATAAATTTGTTGCCTCTGTTAAAATTAGTTTCACACAGTTAATGGAGCGGAAGAGCCACTGTTGAGCTTGAGCCAAGCTAGCTCGGAATCCTCTTTTTTGTTGTATTGTGGTCTGTAAAGGTGCTTGTGAGGACTTTCCTTCTGTTGCAGGAGAGTCAAGCTTAGCTTGGACTCATGATTGTCAAGGTAAGGCCGCAGGCCAATTCTTGGCAGGTCATTAAATTTATCCTTCCGCCCTCTGGAGGACATTAAAATAAGAATCAATGGGTCGAATTACTCATCGGATCTTCCAAATATAGTAACTAGGGGCACCCTATAATTCTGTTCAGGGAATATGGAATGTGCGTGATATCACTGGAAAAAATGTCTTGTCCCTTTTTTTAACATTCCTTTATCACTACGCTAGGACAATGTTTCAATCCAATGTGTAAATGACAGCGTTTCATTTGTTTTTATATCTACCATGGAGATGTAGGTGAATATTCAACATTTGTACCAAGCAGTATTTACAGTTCTGTAAGGAAAGCTTCTTTTTTTTTCTGAAATTTCACTTTCTGTCATGGATACATTTAGCACATAGGAAACACTAGAAGTGTGAAAACGAACAGCTTGATGTCACCACTGGCATTGCAGTCGAGTTTCTAAGTTACAGAATAAACTGATACATTCCATATTACAGCATATTCTGTTTGAATATTACAGGCTTGGTTTATTATAGTATGAAGAACAAATTCAAGAATTGCATTTCGTATCTTGAAATTACCTATGTCCTATGTTTCTGAACATATATATCTATATTATCGTTCAAAAGATGGATCAGAAATACAACGTGGACATGGTTGTTGTAAATGACTATTGTAGCTGAAATGTCTGATTTTTAATGGAATATCTTCATAGGTGTACAGAGGTCCTTTATCGCTCCCATCACTCCTGTGTTCCAATGACATGTTGGCAAGTTTAAAAGGCTAACTGGTTGTTAGAAAACCCTTATGCAATTATGTTACAGCTAGAAATGCCCCTGTTTTCCATGAAATAGGCTAAGTGACCCCAAAACTTTTGAACAGTAGTGTAGATATATTTGAAGTGGGTACACTTTAAGGCAAGTGCCCAAAGAATAGCTGCAAAACATATGTGGGTCTGACATAGTGATAACATAGCAGGATGTGCTTTAATATGTTGGTGAGGGACGTGTATTGAAAGCTTATCACATTAGAACTACAGACAGATGGGATTCACAGTCACAAGATTAGAAGTTGTAGACCTGAAGACAGATAAGACTGTGCCTGCTCCTTAAAATTGGAGGGAATGAAATAAATGCCATAAAATAATTAACCCTTTTGAACACCAGAAGATTGAACAAAGAGTTCTAGTCTTCAACCACACACACACACACATATATATATGTTCTCTCACCATACCATAATTGCCTCACCCTACCAATCTACTGCCTCACCCAGTACCTTCCACCCAGGTTGGGTTTGGGCGCTGAAATTTAGGCGGTTTTGGCATGCACATGGGGCAGGGTGAGCTGGGTATGGGTAAGTGTGATACATTGTGGCATTTAAAGAAGAGGAGGGATGGGGTGCAGAGGTACAGAAATTAGGTTCTGGTGGAACAATGTGGGAGAGGTTCTCCCACATTGTTCCACCAGAACCTAATTTTCCAGTCCCTACAAACAGCATATCACGAGACAACTAATTACATGATTGGATCCTCACCATAAGTCCCTCCACAGTGACCAGGGCCGGCCTTTGGGGTGTGCGACCTGTGCGACCGCACAGGGCGCCACACTCCAGGGGGCGGCCGCGCGCGGGGTCCGCGACGCCCGCAGGGGGTCCGACGCAACTGCCGCCGCCGGGGTCCGCCGAGCGCGGTCCGACGCCCTGCCGCCAGTATGGGGGGCACCCGGGCCCCTCAGAGACGGACAGTAATGTCCGCTGCTGGAGGAGCAGGCTCGCAAGGGAGCAGTATCGGAGGTCTTTAACAGACCTCTGATACAGCTCCCTTGTGATCCCCGCGGCAACAGCTGCTGTGCGCCGGGGTTTGCTGTCAGATCCCGGCGCACAGCACTGAAGCCGCGCCCACCGGTCTCCCTGCCCTCTGAACCCGGAAGAAGAGAAGACAGAAGAACTAAGAAGAAGAGCGAAGAGGAGGCAAAGAAGCTGAAAGAGGAAAGGTAAGAAAGCATAGAGTGACAGTGAGAGTGGATTGGTGTATATGTGTGGAATGGTATATATTGTGGTTTGGTATATGTGTGGATTAGTATATGGTGTGGATTAGTATATATGTGTGGATTAGTTATATGTTAGAATTGGTGTATATGTGTGGATTAGTAATATATGTGTGGTTTGGTATAATATGTGTGTTTGGTATATATATAGAGGATTGCGTGATTAGTATGAGTTGGAGTGGAAGCTTACAACTATAGGCACACACTTATGTGGTGGACGTGGGATTAGATGCGTAGTTGAGGACTGGGGGTATGCGCGTGTGTATTGGGTGTATGCGTGGGCAGATGTGGTGGTTATAGTGTGTGGATTGGCTGTATGATGTGTGGAATTGAGTGTTTATGAATGGATTCCGTAGTGTACCAATATTCGCATGTGGTTGGTAATGACGGTGATGCGATTGTATGGCGTGGAATTGGTTATAGTAGAAGTCTGTCACAGAATTGGTGACGAGAAACGATTGAGATTAGGTGATCTATCGTTGTGTGTTGGTAGTATGTGGTGTGGTGGTGGTATGCTTGTGAGTGGAATTAGTGTTGTTACGGGATATGTGTGAGTATTTGGGGTGGTATTTGAGTAAGTTGGACACATAGCGCTGTGAGTATATGTGAGGAGGATTAGATGGCGTGTGTACATATTTACTAGTATACATAGTCGGACTCTGGCTGGTATGATTAGTACTGGTTATGAGGATACGTTCGGTCTATAGCGTGTGGTGATTATGGTATCAGTATTGTGGTGCAGTTTTGGTATAGTGAGCGTAGGGTATTGGCTATTATTAGTGTGGGTGTCGGTGATATATGTGTGCGTTTGTATATATCGTGTGGTGTTCTTGCGTATCAGTAGGTGTGGATTTGTAGTGGAGCTATGTTGGTTTGGGTATAATATGGTGTGGATTGGTATATTATGTGTGGATTGGTGTATATGTGCGGACTGGGCTATATATGTGTGGATTGGTCTAGTACAGTGTGATTGGCTGAATATTAATGTGTGGGATTGGTATATATGTGTGGATTGTGTATGTGTAGTGGATTGGTATATATGGTGTGGAATTGGTAATGTGTGTGGATTGGTGTATGTGTGTGGATTGGTGTATGTGTGTAGATTGGTATACGTGTGGATTGGTAAGGGTGTGAGAGTGATGGGTGTTATGCTGTACCATTTCCAATGTATTTTTCATGATCTAATTATGCTCTAAGTACATCATAACTCCCATCACTCTATACTGTTCCATACAGTGGCAGAGCTGGAAGGCAGAGGTCTTGCACCCTCACCGCAGGACTCCTGAAAGGTAAGTGAACTTCAAAGAGGGAGAGGGTAGATAGTTAGGAGGGGGTAGATAGGGAGAATGGAGTGAGACGGGGTACATAGGGCAATCATACTCCTATCATGCCAAGTAGTCTGCGAGTACATCCTGGAATCTGCGGGCATGATAAGAATGTGATTGCTGTTAATCATATATATATATAAATATTGTTATTTAATTGTTTTGTTATGTGTTATGGTGTGTGTGGGGGGGTCATATTCGGTTTCGGCCAGGTAAATGCTGCACTTTTGGTTTCAGTCCAGAATTCGTTTCGGTGCATCCCTACTACTAAGCCAGACAATGAAGTGGTAGGCCTACACCACATCAATGTTTGGCGTAGTATATAGTGATTGGGGTTTTGTTACAAGTTTTGATTCCTTTCTTTTTTTGGGATGGGGGGGGGCGCCTGACGAGTAGTCCGCACAGGGCGCCAGAACACCTAAGGCCGGCTCTGAGCATAGTGACGCACTATGAAGAATATGACTTGTACTAAATGTAGTGAGGACTGTCAGGTCCTCTATCGCAGACTAATTAGCAATGACAAAGAAGCAATCTTGAAAGCACATAGAGAATGTAACAGTCACAACGGTGCAAAGTTATGGAAACAACAATAACACTAAGCAGCACATGAAGATACACCGTTTAATAGAAATGAATGATTGTGTAAAGTCGGTTGGTAAAAAGAAATAAGTAGCCATTAGCAACAACTGAAAAATTGTGATTATGCTTCTTAAAATATTACAACCATTTACTAATGCGCATAATTATAATAATTGCTTAATGGAATCCTCTAAATGAAGTCCTGTATTTAATCAATACAATTTTTTTATTTTCTTCTGTATGAATTCTACACCCCTTTCAAGTCCCTTGGGTGAAATGAGTGATTACATTTTCTTACATTTTTCTCATAAAGATTTGCAGCTTTTTTTCTTAATGGACATAAACCCTCTAAAGACATATACTTGTGTTGTAAGCGTATTTCTCAAATAGAAAGCTAGGATATAATTTTAGAAAGGTCCCCCAAATCTGGACCTTCTAGGACCTCACCCAGACCCTCCTCATACTTACCAATAGAGAAGGAACCTTAAAAGTCATAGACAGGAAAGGAAAGGAAGAGTTCCAAAGGGAAAGACGGGTTGCAACAAAGCTGCTCAAGATCAGTCGTGGGTACATTTTTAACTCTTTAATACAAAGCTCTGCAACTGTTTACTAATGTGCAGGAAACTTTAAACCGAGTTGTAGGCAAGGGGGTGTAAGTTTAATGGCAACTCACATGGCTATCCCTAAAATTTGTAAAACAAAGTCAGACATGATATAAGCACGACAAACTCCTCCAAGAAGTGAATTAAAGTCCCATTGCATAACTCTCAAAATCACTATGCTTTCTATCCCTGATGTCTTTCTTTTGTAGTTGCTCAGATGTTTAGGAGGATATAAAGACCAGGGGCTTACCTAGAGTATTTGGCACCTGGGGCGGATCCTGTATGTGGCACACACCCCCACACACACACACACACTTTAAAACTGTTTGTTGTCACGCTCTTTGCTGTTTCAATATTCATTATAGAAGTTGACCTCTCCCTCTATATATAGATCTATATATATATATATATAGATAGATAGATAGATAGATAGATAGATAGATATATCTATGTATATATACACAATATATGCCTTCCTATAAAAAATAACATCACATAAAAAGTTTTGGTAAAGTTCTGCCCCACAGCCATACCCCAATCATTAATGTGCCCCTCTTTGGCATTTTGAAATGTTGGGAGCTATGTCACACACTCTCCACCATCCACATCTGGAGTTTTGAGTTAGATGAATATAGAGAATTCCATTCTTCACAGGAACTAATAACATATTCACCAATGTTCATGCAAATGGTTTTACATTTCTATCATTCATGGCATTGCTAAACATTGGGTTTTTTTCTTAGTCACATATCTCCCACTGTTCAACATTGCCTTTGTACAAAAGCTTAGGGCATAGCTATTGTTTCCATTACCTCTTAGATGTGATGCTGGAGCTTCAGAATGCAATACTCCAGTCAGTTCATACTTTCAGATGATTGCTTCAGAAGGTTATACTGTTTGTTCGGTATCTAGCAAGAAAGAAGGGGAAAAAACATATTAGAAAATCTAATTTACCAAAAAATCTAATTCACTCAAACCACAATGTAGTTAGGTGTTATCAACCAATCGGCACGCACATCTAATTTTTGCTTTCTAAAATAAAACAATCCTGACCATTAAGATCTTTTTTATGTTTCTTGCAAAATGATTTTTAGCACAAAGATAATTTGACAGTTAAGGATGGACAGCCAATTTTTGTACCTAGAGAGCCATTGTTTTGGGGCTTTGCTAAAGGTACAATGGGGCTTAAAAATAGCCCTGGCCAAGTGGCACCTATTTTGTGCCTAAAGGTTTATGGAGAGTATGTACTGATAAAATGTCAATTATTGAAGCCTATCTACAGTTATTACAAAAATATGTAGTAATATTACAAACTATTTAGGTAGGTAGTATAGACATTTAAATTATTTTCTGCCACAATCATTTTTAATATAATTATTAATAGTATTTTTTCATTCATACCCCTTAAGGTATGGTGACAATTTAACATTTAATTAAGCAATGTGATTTATTAAAGGCATACTCTTAGAGCCTATGGGAAATATGAATTAATGATTGTTATTTCAATGAAATTTCCCTAATTTAATGGACAAAAGAGATAGATGATATTTAAAGGGAACTAATCTCATTTTGATGTGTGCTTTTCTTCTATTGTAATTCATCTATTGGCTGTAGAACTGGCAAATCAGTGAAACACTACAAATTCAACAAAAATATCATAGGAATAGTTGTGATTTGCTTTGACAAGACCTTTTCATATATTTTTGGTTTGTAACTTAGCAGTTACCTCTAGAGTTGATTAAGTGAGCCTATCCAAAGCGCAGAGAGCCACAATACAGTTTAAGCAGCCTTCTCCGATCAAATGTCCTTGTGCACCCTGGTGAAACCCTAAAATGCCACAAAACCTTTTCAATAATGATGCTTTCTCTGACAGCTTAAAGAGTTAATCTTATGCCCATGATACTACCCGTAAAGAAGAAGGCATATTAAAGTACTCTGTGAATAAAACTAATTCTTCTAAAACTAACAAAAACATATAAAATAAAACACTTAGACTTTTTACTTGTTTAATGCATCTATCTAAGAGCCACCAACCCAAATTATCTTCTCTCCCAATTTCTGCATTCACAGTGTCTCATATTGAATATCAGGTTGTAGATCACATCTAGAAATTGTGAAAGTGAAGGAAGAGTCAACAAATACATCGCTGTCTTGTAAGCAAGCGTTATTGGCAGCCTTGAGAAAGCAGACTGCAGCTTTTAAAGCACAAGCTGTTTTCACAAAAGTCTGGAGCACTGGAAAATAAATTTAGCTTCTTCAAAAGAAGGCAACTATATTTTTATCATCTGGCTCGAGGCCGCACTAGCTTACCCAAACGTAGTTACTTAAAATGTTATTCTCTATATTTAATCTGATTTCCCTATATGCCTATAGATAAGAAGGCATAACAATGAAAGCAATTCGATGATATGCTTACACCTATAAAAGTTAACGGGTATGTCCACATATTCCAGGTATATAATAGTTTGAAATTACTAGTGTGTGTATCAAATTGTGGCATATAATTCCATATCCAAAGATCCAAACAAACAGTGAATCCTCAAATAAAATGTCGGACAGCATTGTTTTGTACAGAAGTACATTTAGGTGACATATTTTTCTGGTATAGGTGGTAAACAGTAGTCATATCATTCAGTACCATATTCTAGAAAAACAGGGACGTTAGATATGACTTGGCAAGCCTCCCAGATTCAGCTCATCATTAAGACTGTGCTATATGTGTCTTAGGTTGTCAGACTTTAAAAATGAGTCCAGCAGGTTACCATCTCCACTCAACAAAGTTTACAATGTTCTCTTTGATCAATTTCAGCTGGTATGACACTAGTATCTTGATGATAGGTGGAACACTACAGCTGCTCTGAATGCCTCGTCAACTTTGATTGATTTCTGATTTGGTCCCTGAGCTTAAAAGTGATAACGGAGTGCCTTATGTGATCCTGCTTATATTCATTTCTATGTCACTCAAAGGAAAAAACTGATCAAATCTCTAAAGTGTGCCATGTGTATGATAATGTAAACGTATTAACCAGAAAACAAGCAGAAAAAACAAGACCTGGGTGACTGAGGAGGCAAAGTTTGGGGTCTCTGCCTCCCATAGGAGTATTTCCTACAATACTTAGCACAGGGATCGACAAACTCTAGGCTCCAAGTCGCCATGGCGACTGATAATTCTGTCCTGCCGGTGTTTGTGACCCAAACCTATAATTGGGTTTAGGATCCAGATCCCTTGCGGCGCTGCAGGGGACTTGGATCCTCCTTTCCGGCAGCAGCGGGCGTTTGTGTGATGCAGACAACCCCGCTGCTGCCGGCGGCTCCGCTGAACGGTGCTGTCACCGCCCACGAAGGTCCCTGAGTCGCGCTGGCCAGCTGACTCAATAACTTTCGTGGGCGGCACCAGCGCTGCTCAATGACCTTTGGGAAACTGGGGGCAAAGGCAAACTCTGTCCCCAATTTCCTATAGACATCTTTGTCACTAAATGGCTTCCCATAGTCTCACGTTTAGTGACAAAGATGTCTATGGGAAACTGGGGACAGAGTTAATTAATGGTGCTTTTTAGTGTGGGCAAGTGCTGGGGCAAAGTGTGAGTGCTGGGGTAAAGTGTAAGTGCAGGGCAAAGTGCTGGGGCAAAGTGAGGGCTAGGGTAAAGTGTGAGACTGTGAGTGCTGGACAAAGTGTGGGTGCTGGGGCAAAGTGTGAGTGTAGGGCAAAAAAAAGTCCTGGCTCCTAACTTTTAGCTCGCTCCTAGATTTAAAAAAAATTGTCAAGTCCTGACTTAACACCTATGGGCGTTGATGACGTGGAAAAAAAATCAAGATGGTTTTAGCAATTCCTACAAAGTGCTTCTAGCACTCTGTTCTAAAGCAAGTCTTCAGGCGTCGATGGATACACAAATAGAAATGTTTTGTGCTGTGCGGCAGGACATTAAATTATTTCTGTCAGCTATGGAACTTGGAATAACTTCCCTTGAGTTACTGAGCCACGCAGTATACCAAGTGAGTTAAATATCTGAAACTATCACAGGATCACACTTATCTTCGTGCTGTACATCTAATTACATGCATTATCTTCAGTTTGTCCAAACACACAAACAGCTTAGTGTCACGTTAGGGTGAAATAATACAACTGAATCTCTGAGTAGTCAGGGGACTTTCAGAGGTAATTCATCTGGATTCAATTGAGAGCACTCAAGTATGGCAGCTCATAAAGAACATTTTATATTTTATTAACGCTAAGTTGGCAAGTTGGACATTGTAATTCTCAAGTTGTATTTGACAGCTATTCTGCATGACGACAATTTTACCCAGCACCAGTCACCGTAACTTCACTCTGTTTCTTTGACTGTCTTGGGTTTTTTTTGTATTTTTTTCAGAATATATATATATATATTTAAATGTTTTTGTAAGTGGAAAACAAATATGGAATTTTAACTATTGGTAGAAACATAGGCAGGTTAAAAACCATTTGGCCCAGCTAGTTTGTCTTTTTTTGTTGCTGTAAAGATTTGAACCATAATTAGACCTTGATCTTGTCTTTAATTCAGCAGCCATATGCCCATCCCATGCATGTTTATATTCCCTCACTGTATTTGTCTCTACCACATCTGCTGGGTGGCTGTTTAAAAGATTTTTTTTTCCAAAAACAGTAGTAGTATTTCCCTTGCCATTTTCTAGCTTTCTAGCTTTGTTTTTTGGTCTAAGCAGGTAGAACATGTGAATCATTATATCATTTGCAAAGAAAGACAAAAGCGGCTGGAAATCAGCCTTAATGTGTTCCTCTTTTAAATCTGTTGCCCTCGGAACGGCTTTGAAAAACCCCTTATTTGTTCAGCATGTTCCTTTGCACTAAAAGCATTTTTTCAGCTGGTTTAGAGTTGTATACGAACACCTAACACGAAACAATACTCAACAAAATCCAGGGAAGAAAACAATGTCAGAAACAATACGACTTAATACGGGTCACTATTTTATTCATTCTCTGAACCAAGTCTGTTAAATTACATTTTCATCAGAATCACGGCACTGACCTTCTGTGGCATTTTGGAACCTCAACAGAAAGGACTGAATTATCTGCGAGATTCTGAAAGTACTTAGTGAACAAAGCCATTAACAACCTCAGCTTATGAATGCCATCTGAGAGAAATATCACTGCTAAACTACTTTAGGTGTTCTGGCGTTTCTCCTGTAAATCGACATCTGCATGTTAAACTAAAACAAGCACAAAAATACAAGTTTCCAAAAAGGAAAATGATTAATGCTCACCTTTTTTTAATGTTCTTTTTATATATATATATTTAAACATTTTTATTTAGCAGTCATTGGAAACAGACAATCCTATTATCACCTGTCTTTCTGTTATTTATGCTCCTATATAATCCATATACAGGCGCACCATCAAAACAGAAGACATGACAAAATATACAATGTAACACTGCTAACGCTGACACGCTTTGATTAAAGGCCCAGCAGTTATTCCATTGCGTACTGGTGGTAGGTTATTGGCATCTGGAAAAATAGACTATTTTTAGAAAATGTTTAAAAAGTTAAAACAGTTCAAGGAAAACACGATGAGGCAAGAAAGAGGAGTATAAATAAAGTGGTTATGGTAATCTCTTAAGCAGAATTAGGGGCATGAATAGAGCGAGGGAGAGGCTTGTATGAGGGCGGGTATACCTTACCGCCCCAAACCCTTGTCCTTATATAATACGTATATCCCAACAGTCCCTCTCCAATATGGACATCCTTTCTTTGGGACCCCAGCCCCCCCCCCTCCTCTTGAAAGACACTCTTTCTAGGGGCTCAATAGTTATAAGATAGCTGTAACAAAGTCGCATAAAAATCTTGGTAATACAGACTCCTGTCCATACTTCTACCCAACATGAAACAAGTGGAAACTATTCTTCATATATACTAGCACAGCACTGAGCATTTGGTGGCTAGGCAGATTCTTTGCCATTGTCCCCAACCACAAATATTATCTGCAGTACGCTGAATGCTGCCTGGTCTTCCATAGTTCACCCCTGGTTGGACTGTATATTATTTGAGCTAGTATTCCGCTAACAGCTTCTTCCAACTATAAATTTTTCATTCTATTCTGACAGAGAAAAGAAAGCAGAAATCTATAGAAAGGTGATGGGTGAGAAGCCACGAGTATCGGAAGGTCTAAATTCATTAGTAGATCGTGTCACTGCAGCTAACGTCCTGGCTCTCACTGTTTTGATGTATCTATTTTTTTAACTAAGGCAGAAATCAATAAGTTGATAAATCCTGAAATCTGCTGTGGCATGACAGAGGATGAGACAACGTGCTCCCGGTGAACCGAGCTGGTCAATTATTTTTGGGGTCAATATAGCTGCATTGATCCCTTCCTCAATTACTCAAATCAAGCTGCCCTTTTGCAGCAAAACACATTCATGAAAAACTGACCATAGGATGAACTTTAGACATCAAGGTCGCATGAAAACAGTTTGGGCGGATTTGCTGCATCTGTAACTATTACGTATATGTTGACTATTATTTGCATTTCAAACATCTCTTAATTTTAAAGTTCACCTAGGTTAAAAAGATGACATCTGTACACCAAATGTCAGAATTCACCATCCTATCTCCAAAGCTAATGTGCCAAAGATTAGGTCATCCTTCTGACATTAGACACTTTTGATTTTAGGGTTGTTGGAGACATGTCCATAACATTTTTTTAAAAAAAACCATGCACATCAGGGTCAATTCACTAAACATTGACCAATTGCCAATTGGTAAAAAAGTGAGTTTGTTGTTGCAGCAAACATACACAAGTCCAATCACAAATGACTCAGTCTATGGGATAGGGAGGTTAAGCCAGATCAAAGTCCTGTTGGGCGCATGGCTAGCCTTTATATTGGCCCTATGTTGAGGAGGGCACAGGGCTCCCCCGGCACCCCAGTAACTGTCTGCGCTAGGAACCTGAAAGACGTTCATTGATCATGGGAGGTGTACGGCCGAGTATGGTGTGTCTTCTTCATTGTGATATGATTGTGATGTATGTAGTAGTATGTAGTAGTAGCATACTAGGGCATATAAGCGCGGTTAATTGATTTAACCCTTAAATTGACTGACCACTCGACTGCTTTGTAAATAAATCCAACTATGCCCAAATGACAGTATTATAAGTACTGCTTCAGGTCCTTACTAATATGATGCTAAGCTACATGCATGTGCATCTTAACAGACATCCACAATAGTTTTACATGGCTGACTACATGGGCACTTACGAAAACAATTGTTATACCATACATACAAAACACAGTAAATTTAAAAAGCATAAAAATATCGTATACACAAGAGGCCTTTCATATTGCCAGAGGCAAATCTTGCAAAGCATTTCACTTCCCCTAATGCCAAACAGAAATGGCTTCACACTTTGCTTGCAGCAAATGAGGAATAGTTTTACATTATTTTTCCTTTTTTTAAAGGTCAGTGTAAATGACTTCGTTCTGATCACAAGTGACATGCTCATTCAGACCCACCATTAACATCCTCAGCGTTTTCGTCCTCCATGGCTCCTGCCTTCTGCTCCAACTCTCTTGCCATCCAAGTGGCATAAACACCATGAATCATTTGTATGTCATGCCTAAAGGCCAGATCAGACTGTTAATGCCACTGCCCATATTCTTAAATATCAAGAGCTGGGATATGACAGAGGTGTGGGCAGAACAGAGAATATCTCAAACATTTAAGAGTCAGAATGCTGAGTTATACATTGCATTGCAGATGTGATAAAAAAAAAACAACTTGCGTTCTCTGTTGGTTGATTAAAAGCTAAGCAAACAATGCAAACAGCCATGTTATGTGAGAACCTCCAGATCATGAGAGCTATTCACCAAAGGGAGAATAAGGATAGTTCGCAGTTTGCGGTTTCAAATACTTCACATGACTATTCATTATGAAGGGTCCACAGTGGCATCTGAGCTAGCCCTGCATAATGTATAACCAGCCAAACTCTTCATGCATCTAAAGCTTACTGGGGTCGGACCTTCATAATGCATGGTGAATTGAAGGAGTTAATACCAAAACTCTCCTGTCAACACTGCATTTAGTGAATTGGCCTAAAAGTTGGTGCCTGGAGCTCTCTTTTTACTGCTCCTTATGAGGCGGGGGGCATGGCTAGTTGTACATAGGGTGGTTTATTGTAGTTTCTAATGAATAACAGATATTTCTGGCTTTTTAATTCTACAGTAGCTGTAACTGTAGCATGCAGGGCTACGTGAAATCTCTAACATAACATCAAGTTGAGCGGTGACATAACATGGAACTGGCAGGTATCCCATCTGAAATTCCGCATACAAAGACCGTGCCACTGAGTGTTTAATGCTTGTGATTGCTAAAGTCCATTTCCAACGATGCGGTATGAGACTAATTTACGCTCACTGATATGTAGACCTTAGCTAAATCAGCGCGCTTGTACAATTTACAATATATTTACATAAAAACCACTGCCCAGTCCTCATAAAATAAAACAATTAATCATACATTTTTGCTGACTTCCCTGATTGATACTTTGGTTAAAAAAAATACTTTCACCAAGTACGGTACCACTGCTGTGCCAAATGAAATGTGAAAATTGCTTTCATTCATTAACAGACGTGGTCTATAAGATGAAAGTTGTGGGCGGCTAGCGGGTCACCAGTTACTTTACACATCGACCAAGGCTATTTAGTAATACTTTTGTGTGTGATTCGTTGTTATTTGTAACACCGCTTACAAAGTGGTTTCTTAACACAAATGTCTTTGTCAGATGTTAATGGTAACGTATGTACAGCTTGTACCTAATTTTTTTAATTAGCTCATAGAGTAGACAGGTTGAGTAATTAGATGGAAATGATGTTATATACATGAACTCAGCATGCAAATTCTTCTTCTTTCCATTCCTACAAACCGAATCAGTAATGATTAAAAACTCATTACGGAATCATTTAGAACATGTGAAGGAACGTCTGAGGCGGTAATCTTTGATGAACAGGCCCCTGCGCTCAAGAAAAGCTGGTCTTAGCTCACTTTTGAAAGGTCTAATGAAACTTGCAAGACAACCGCTTTGAAATTTTCAAATTCGAACAGGCAACGAGGGACTAGTTTACTGCGCTAATTAAAAAATATTTCTACAACGAGTTTGCAGACTGTATGATTTTCTGCAATCACATTCGAAACAGATTTTCCAGGGACAATTTTATTCAAAAACAGCACCAGAATGATATCTTTAATGTTGAAAGTGAGTAGGTATTAGGAGTCCTAGCACTGACAGAAAGGTATTGTGTCTATCAGTAAAACTAAATCAATAGCAAAGTAAAAATAAGTCAAATATATATAGTTTTAGTAATGAACATGAGCTGAATGTTGCAGCCAACACATTTTACACTACATTATCAAATGCCACCTGGAAGACGTCTTGATCAGACCCTAAACAATGCATAATTAAATAAAAAATGTATGACAGTCTTCCAGGAGGAGAAGCTCAGTGGAGCTGGTTCCTCATAATCTAACCTGGGAACCTTGACAGACCATGGGTGAGGAGGGCAGCTTCAAGGCTGAAGCTTCTTCTTTAATTGTTTTTTTGTTTTGTTTCTGTTCTTTTAAGGAATGCATATAGTATTTAATTGTGCATTATTTTTACTAGGGCTGTCAGGGAAATGAATCTGTCCATTTAATCATGGTTTGAAATCCACTGTACAATACAGGTAAAGGATGCATTGTATATGTGTATGCAGGAAATAAATAACTAAATTCTGGTTTCATAGTCCTCTGGCTTCATAACCATTTTATTGACGTATGTTAATCTTAATTGTCAAATCAAAGCAGACCCTTTTTTGCTCTCTGTATTGGCACCGTGGCCAAGTACGCTGAAAATCTGTCAAGGGCTGGCATTGTGTCAACTTTACCGGTTTAGGGAACCATGTTTTTTTTTAAAAGACCTTCAAAGAGAGAGGGGAAAAAAATGAGACAAACATGACAGATGCATTGCAAATTCACAGCACAAATTACTGAGAGTTCACACTTTGCCTTGTGATTTTCCGATGTAACAGGGGAAAAAAAATTCCCTTTACGTGATGTGAATGAAAAGTGAAACAGGACAGGTTCATTGCAAAATAAAATGAATATGAATTATAGGATTGACAAATGGAGAGTCACAGTACCCCCAAATATGGCATATTATTCATAAAAGGTGATCTCCAAGAACAACATGCCTCAACACACACCTCACTCAAAATATGTGAAAACATAAAGGGAAATTAACAGGTGCTTATATAAATATGGCCAACAGCCTAGATTTCATAGGATTCTGAATTAAAGTTTATGAGTACGGAATGCAGATGCTCTGACAAGCATTAACATATAAGCGCATCAACATTTTTAAAGCTAGTTATTAAGGGAATAATCAAGCAAATAACAAAGTGAAACAATATACCACAGCTGTGAATATGATTACACTGTGATAAAATTTATTTTAACAAAAGTTTATACAGAAATGGAGGCATGCACAACCTAAAAAGCATAAACTTGCCAAACTTGGGGTACTTTGTTGTAGTAGTAGCAGGCTAAACGATATATGGCCATATAGTGTGATATATATATGGCCCAATATTTATCCTTTAGGAAGGTGTTTTTTGAATGATATTCCCTGGGTATATCCTTAATTCTAGCTTTGTTTGCATGCAAAGAATATATTTTCTCCTGGGGAGTGAGCTCAACCACGGCCCATCTGCACCACAGATGCATTCGCCTGCTACACAAAAGCTAATGTGGTTTTTAGTGGTTGCATGAACAGCAAATGCAGCCAAACCTAGAACATCTGCTTTTGAGGCTGAGGTCTACTGATTGTCTAAACCCCAACTGAATAACCCTGAGTTTATATGTTAACAATTTTCAGTGGGTGTAGATAGTACAACACCTAGGTTAAAAACACAGTTGCAGGGCTGGGCTGGCTTACAAGGATACTGGGAAATTTCCTAGCAGGCTGTCGGGGAGCTAATTACGTGTGGCCACAGCGGTCAATGAAGCTGCAGGAGCAAAATAGACGTGGCCAATGCAGCTGCATTGGCGGCCAAGGCCACATGTATAATTACTCCCATTGCACACACGCCAATCAGTACCGCGCGGGATGTGATGTTATATCCGCCACAGCACACACAGTGTGCAAGCATGGCATGCAGGTTTCAAGGAGCTAGAAAGAAAGCTGTGGGTGAGGTAAATGGGTGCAAGAGAGAGCATGTATGTATCTATGAATGAGAATGTATGTTAACATAAATCTATGGAAGCATGAATGTGCATGTGTACATGTGTAGGCATTTGTGTGTGTTGACATGTATGCAGAGGCGTATCTACTGAAAATAGCGCCTATGGCAAGTACTGAAATTGCGCCCCTGTCCAAATATCTAAAACCCATTTACTAGCCCCTGCTGCCCATATATATATATAAATATTAGTCCCTGCTGCCGATAGCAGGTATAGATCAACACACAAACCCAGATCAATTGAAATTCACTTGTGATCTCAGCACTGAAGGTATATATCAAATAAACAGAATCAGACATACAGATCCTGTATTTGCAGGTATACAATAATATATGAAACGTAGCATCGCAGGTATAGATCAAATAAATACATGGAAACAGCATTGCAGGTATTAATCAACTGAATAAGACATATTAACTCTGTATTTGCAGGTACACATAAATAATGTATGGAAACATAGCATAGCACATATGGATCTACAGAATAACACAAAACCCAGCTTTGCAGGTAAAGATCAATTGGAATTCACATAAAAACACGGCATTAAAGGTATATTTAAAACCCCCTAAATTACAGGCATAGATCACAGGTTGCACACCCCAAAGTCAGCCCTGGCGTCCACACTGCCCACATAGACCTGACCAGCACCCAGATCACACACATTAGATTTGCAATCTTTGTCCCCAAATAGCCCAGCACAAATCAACTTTGTCCCCAAACAGTCTGGCCTGTGCCATCTTTGTCCCATATACACCCTGCCTGTGCCATCTTGGTCCCCAAGGCTCAAACCTCCTGCTAGTGCAATCTTTGCCCTTCCACAACAATACATCTATGAAACACTTTTACAGTCACTCACTAATTCACACTTTAATTCAGACAACTCATCCACACATTAACTCATGCTCTCACTCATTCAGACAATTCATCCACACATTAACTAATGCTCTCCCTCATTCAGACAATACATTCACATATTAACTCA
>VKOC01000001.1:52672620-52825920 GCA_009364415.1 Spea multiplicata | reverse complement strand
CCTTGATGTAACATAAGAGATGAAGGTAAGTTCGGAATATTTATATCATCAGCTCTTTTCAAGAGGACTAAGAAATATGGATTTTTGATACTCCACTTTTCCCTGGGAATAAATAAAACGCTTAATAGAATCTGATTATGATGGCTGCTTTTCAAGTAAACATAGCTGGAAACTTGGTCTCATTCACTGGCATTTCTCAAACAATATCCCCTTTTTACTCTAAGCGGTGCTCTGCATCGTCAAGTTTTCTTTTAATAACCTTACTTACTATTGCAAAGAAAGGATATTTGTTTTATTAAATTGCCCTCATCTTAAAGATTTGCATAGACAATTAGAATCAGTAAAGCAGAAGTAGAACATACGTTTTTACACTCTTTCCTGCCCAACCTCAGCAATATGAAAAGGTTCCCACAGTGGCATGAGTTATGTATTGTTCTATATTGTATACCCTGCAGAAAATGCAAGGCTGGGAACAAAGTATAATTCCTCCCCTTACCTCAGTACTTTGCACGTTTGTTATTTATTGAGTATACTGCTTTAGAGGTCTAGCGGCCATCATTATAAATCACTGCGAACATGACTGGTACAAAGATACAAAAATGCTATAACAAAAGAATACAAGGTCATAACTGTTTCTTCCTGTTTTCAAATACACAAAACAAATACGACTTTGAACTCCTAACCCAGTTTCTAGATGGATATTTGTCATACCTCATAAGGGCTACCTGCACTTTAGTTAGGAAATGCGCAGCACCGTGTGTTGAATGTCCCGATTTAAATGTTTTAAATTAAGATTGTTACCGTTTAACTGGAGGGGTAAACGAGGTGATACGCTGTCAGTATTCCACAGACGGGCATTAGAATTGCTGTTCAATAAATCAAAACGCTATAACTGTCATTGTTGTCCCATTACATCGCAATTTACGATAGCAGACGCTATTTCATGTTGTAATGCAAGCTTCTCTGTACATTTCTTGCAAATATTAATTTGGCTAAATGATTACACATTTGGCACTTTTTAGCTAACTATAGTACATTGCACCAGCCTTAATACAATTTCCGGTATCTTTCTGGCAATCCAAAATAGTCACGTTCTGTGTTCTAGTACACTGAACAAGCAAGCTTGGGGAGGAGATAACAAGCAAGTACTCAATTTACTAAAGAGTTGGGGGAAGACATGTATATTGCATATATTATTATTATTATTATTATTATTATTAAATCCTTGGCAGTGCTGGACTGGAGATGAAGAGATAGTACTGGCACTTTAAGGCCAGAAGCCACCAGGTGTGGCCACCAGCTGGATAAGACAGATATCTGTTTGAGAGGCGATAAACAATTGAAAATTACTGAAGTAGTAAATTCTTGTATGTTTAATTTTACATGTCTTTAATGTTGTGTATGATGACAGCTAATATTAAGGCAGGGATATACCATGTACCAACACTTATATATTATATTGGCAAGTGGTGATGCAAATAAGTATAATATAAGCATTTAGGGGGCTCCAGCCTCAATAGCTGACCTGTGCTAAGTTCCAGCACCTTTACTGGTTGAGGTGATAAAATAGTCACACCTGATGGAGTAGTATCCTGTTATCCTGTTATGAACCAGCACATCTTAATGAGTAACTGAGAACACTAAGACACAATAACACACTCAGGTATCTCAGGTCACTGTCACAGAACCGCATGTGGTCAAAAAATAGATTTTTGGTATCTTTAGAGGAAGAGATATCTCTGCTCCCCCTAACTTTACCACTTGGAGACGATGGACATTGTGGGTACAATGCAGTCCCATTGTTAAACTTCTTGTGTTATTGATGAATATTGTTATTTAAAGGGAACTGGAAACACAAGTTGTCAGGTCCCTTCATGTATAGTGTATTTTTCAATGGTTTCAACCTTTTTAGCTGAACCATGTGGATAAGCCAGTTATGACCAGGACTACTAACTAATTGCTATTTGCTCAAGACACATTTTGCTTACATTGCATGTAAGTGAAAATGTAATAATTATGGAGGTTTCAGCTAAAGAACTAAGCATGTATTAATCATATACTTTTTCATATATATATATATATATACATACATGTATTTTAACATTTTGGTATCTAGTTATGCAGTTAGTCAGCAGATTATTATAAACAGAAATTTGGAAACCAATAGCCTTTTAAAGGTCCCACTTAATTCATAAGGCACCTTACTTATAGTATTCCCCTCTGGGCCCACTGATTGCCACTGCTGCCTCCCCAGATGATGCTTTATGCCCCCAAGGCCAAAATATGCATGCCACTCTGCCCCCAGAAATGCCACTCTGCCCTCCTGATATGCCATTCTGCTCCCTAGAAATTCCCCCACCCAGACTTACCAATGCACCCCCCAGACTCCCTGGTGTCCCGCGCAGACAACCTCCGCTGCCGGCACTTCCGCCAGGGGCTTCTATGACTGAGAAGCACTGGCGGAGGAGGAGGTTGTTTAAGCGCATCGCAGCAGCCGGTAAATGTCTGCGCTATGCAGCAGGGCTAGATGAAAAAAAACACGCCCGCCCTGCACCCGGAACTGCATGTCCCGGGTGTCCGGAGATATGAATTGTGCATTCTTGCGCTAAACCGTTATTATAGGCCACAACCTATAGTGCGGCCTTTATTCGGGCAAATACGGTTTAATATGGAACTGCCTGTTTAACCCCTTAAGGACAATGGGCGGTCCCTAAACCCATTGAAAACAAGGCTTTGTCATTAAGGGGTTAGTTTGAAATATATGTAGTATTATATATATAGTATATATATTTAAATTAAACAGGCAGTTCCACTAAGACAATGGAATTTCAACTTCAATACAATTTATTTGAGTTTGCAGTATTTTATTGCTGGAAGCTGTCATTTGAATAACTTGCAAATCACTATATTATACTTGCATTGGTGGACACATATGGTATATATACTGTATATTCATTGTACACCGATGTGAACAATTGCTTACTAACATCTCATTAATAGCCATGTATTGTAGTATAAAACTTACTACCGGTACTACAGGACAACCTGCTGCTGCCATAATAGAGTTGCTTGGGTTGCTATAATTGAGAAGGAACAATGCTAAGAACTACAAGAAGAATGAGAAAGAAGGAAGACTCTACATTCTCTATATTTGGAACAGCATGATTAAGTTGAGTCTGTGCTTGCGTGATCAGATTTTTTTTAGTTTGGATTTAAGGATGGTAGGACTCCTAACGGATAGAATACATAAACTAAGAAAGACAATGCTTCTGATTACAAGTTTGCAAAGAAAATTTGGTATTAAAATATGGAGAAATGCGAGCTGTATAACATTTACATACATATTTGGACTTTCATACAAGGTGAGCTTTTGATGGAGCATGGACTCAATGGGACCCCTTTCTTTATCTCATTTTCACATAATAAAATTATAGCACAGCGTCTTGTGTGTTTATAAATTATAAGCATCTACTAATGTAGTAGCTTGGCAGTAATTGGCAAGGATCAGACCTTCATTTCAGCTCACATGTGGCCATCCTGCCCCTTCTCTATCTATGCCCAATATCCCACCAATAGTATCACCCAATGAAGGTCTCCCACTTTGGGCACTAAGGGATATTTATGTAATATAACCCCACACGTCTTTTGTCCCTTCAAGTCTGTCTTTGAAAATTGGGTCCTACACACTCCAGACTAGTAAGCGACAACATCCTTTAACCGTCTCTAGACCTCCACAAGGCCATATGCATGCGTTTTAGAACATATGGGTTTCATGGGATTCACCGTTCCTTCACAGACTCTTTTTTACACCGAGCTGCAAGCTGCCCCGTC
Organism: Spea multiplicata; assembly: GCA_009364415.1. Taxonomy (NCBI): domain Eukaryota; kingdom Metazoa; phylum Chordata; class Amphibia; order Anura; family Pelobatidae; genus Spea; species Spea multiplicata. The sequence goes on along the minus strand of VKOC01000001.1, from coordinate 52,822,089 downwards.
AGTGAGAATTTGGGAGGTTGCTTTATATTCCAGAAAGTGAACTGATGGATTGGTTGTGAACAAACACATAATTTTATAAAAGTATGATGAAAACATAAGGCTTTTGTTATGATGGTTTTAACAAAAAAAAAAAACCCCGTTCCCACGTTGCAGGCCTCTGAAAAGAAATTCCTGTATAATTATTAAATAATAACACTTACTTATTCAGTGCTCTGCTTTAAAATCTTGAGTAAGAAAAGCTCTCGGTGAGAGAGGCACTTATGCTGTTACCTTGGATACTGGGCGATGCCAATCAGACTGTGTTTTTATCCGAAAGTGGTACCCCTGCAGGGAAACAAGGTTGGGTGAGTAGTTGTTTATACATAGCGAGTAAATAGGATCTTTGTTTATTTTACAAAGGGTTTCTGACCTAGTTTATATTTTCTGCCCCCCCCCCGTCCTCTCTCATCAGAGTAGCGGTAATGAGTACAAGAAGGCACTCTGTGCAATTTGTTTAAATCTGTGACACAATTAACTAAATAGAGGCTAAATCAGTTTTGTTTGGTTATTTAACGTTAATTTGGTTATGTGAGCATTACCAATTTATTTTATCTGTCATAATCATATTTCCGCTAAGCACTCTCTTCTGTCTCTTTCCGAAGTTAAAGATCCTCCACTTTATCAGGGAGTCTCTTCCATATTCATTCTTAATGCTTTCAATCCGACGAAGACGAGGAGAACCAGATGTACCGTTTTTTCATCGATACCCCAATCACTTGAGCATAGTTTTGAAAAGGACTCCTTTTTTTTCTCAACTCCTGAAGGACTGCTGGTTATTGCAACATGCACAACAATCTCTCAACAGGACATAGTTTCTAATTCCGGCACCATGATTAATAACTCCTTTCTCAAGCGTTTTACAATCATCTAAGTTCACGTTGAATAATAAAGAACAAAAGGGTACATACAATCAAAACTCTTAAACCTTCGGCTTTAATAACCTAGGTTTCTACATTAGCAGAAATCTCCCAGCCGTAATTATTAATACAAGAACCTGTTTTGCTCAATTATTCTGCTTGGAAAAAGTAATCAAATAACCAGTGTGAAAAGAGGAAGCAATTTTAGTGTATGGAAGCATAAAATAAAACAAAACAACAACAACAAAAAAAGATCTTAGGGAAAGCTAAGGATTTCAGATTTTCCATACTAACTTTTGGCTTATGTTTAAGGGTTCTGATCTTGTGTTTGTATGCCAACGCTGACAAAGGTCTGGTTGTCAGTGATACCTTTTACAGCTATATTTATACCAGATTGACAGGAGCAGGTGCCAGTGGGCCTGCCAGACACTTGTGCCGGGGAATCTCGCTTCTTACAGGTCAACAGCAAAAGGGGAAAATCTCTCGTCCTCGTACTAGAAGGAGACCGAAGCAAACAGAACCCAGTCTGGGGGGTTTCGCTTCAAAGCCAGCTGGTCTGGCTTTATTGCACAGGAATTTTTTTTTACCTGTCTTTGTTTGATCAAAGAAAACCCTCAGCAGGTGCTGTAGGGCACATCTTCCTGGTGAAGAAGGGCACTGGTGAGTATTTTTTTTTTTTTTAAACGCTAAATTTCTTTAACAAAAATCATTTATGAGATCTGTCGTTCTTAAGCTTGTATGACAGAATCACAGTTAAGGATATGGTATATAAATGTTCATGCTTTTAAGGAAATTTTCTAAATCGTTCTACAATATGCCTCTATTTCAACTTTTCTCCCCCCCCCCCAGTGTGTGTGTGTGGTTATTTCCGAAATATATTACTTGAATTTTTTACACGATACATAGATTAAGATATAAAGATACTTTTCAATGTTAAAGAATTTAGCTATGATGTCCAATGTTAGTTTTTTGAAAGTGCAAAATATTTTTGGTTACCAATACAGGGTGAAAGACTATGAATTCTTGACGATACTGCCTGATTTCTTAACAATCTTTTTTTTTTTTTTAAAAATGTGGTTTTTGGGAAACAATACAATTGTAATTGTTATATAAACACGGCAACACAACATACCACATGTAAAACAAATAATATTTTTGGTGTTCCAACATTCAATAGTTTCGTACGTCCTGCATGTCTTGAACACAATCTGGATTTCATTAAAAACTTTTAATGAAATATGTTTGCTTGAATTCTAACTGCTGAAAGAAAAAAAAATTCTACAAAAAAAGCCTTGTTCAATAATTTAATATGAATCACTATATATTATATTTATTTTTTTAGCATTTTGCCTTATATAAATAATGTTTACTGAGACAGAGTTTCCCAGGAAAGCCCATTAGGTGCTTTGTGTTAACCCTTACAGTGCTAGAGTAGATGTGCATGCTACCATTTTGGCACTTAAAGAGATAAACTTGAGAAGTGAGTATACAACAAAACAAAACTAAAAAATGTCTCAAATGAAAAGGTGTACAATTAAGTAACGCTATTTACGGATGCACAAATTATGAGGGTTTTTTTGCAGAACACTAGCTGACTATCCCTGTATTTGGTCAGGATAGCAGTGCCATTGGCACCTATATATTTGTGGAATACATAATGGGAAGTTTGGGGAACTGAGCATGAAACTTTGCAACAAAGTACAAAAGATTGGCACTCAGGTAGGTGAAAATGTCCCCCACCGCACGGTAGTTGAAATCGTTTTTGAATATGTATAAAACTGACAATTATAGTAAAATAGTCACCTATTCTACAACCAGAAGAAATTGTGTTTCTATACATAAAAATCTATACATCTATACATAAAAAAACATACCTTCACGAGAAAACCACACCCAACCACACAAGGCATAGCAGCACAAGATGCGTTGGGAAATACTCAAACCAAAGTGTCAAAATCAAGAATTATAAAAAGAATTTTAAGGCTTTAAACGTGTTTTATATACTTAAATATTCCATATGATTATATAAATTAATATCATTCATATAAATGGATTTTATGTCATGTATTTTAGACACGGTAAGGCATATTTTCCATTATTTCCCAAATTAAATTAGTAAAATGGCACCCCTGTTAAAAATTGGCAAGTCACGTTCATCTATTAAAGGAATATTATTCAGCTTATGCGTTTTGGTGTTTTGTGCCTTTAACTGTTGGTGATACCCTTTCCAGTTTTATGTCAAAAAAGGAAGTTTTTATTATTATTTATTGCTTTATACAGCACCATCATATTCCGCAGCACTGTACAGTGAGTAAACAGGACATAACAAAGTAGTATATGCAACATTACAATTTGACTTAGAGAAACAAGCGGTAAAGCACTTACAATCTAGAGGGAAGTATCTTATTATAATATTTTTAACTCATTTCTACCATATTTGAGGCTTACTAAACAGAACCTATGGGCTTTTTTCCAAACAACATAATAATTTGGGACATTAACACCTAATTATGCATACTGCCACATACATAGATTTACTGTACAGTATATATATATATATATATATATATATATATATATAATAGAACAAAGTACTTTTAACCAATGTAATAATGTAGATCCTATACAACAGAGCTTATTTACAAGGGCAAAACCATGAAATTAATTACTCTGCATTTATCATCTGACAAGATCACTGATTTCCAAAGAATGTTATCTTTGATAACCATTTTTATATAATAGAACCATTTTTATAGAAAAAGTTAACCCATTTCTATGTGGATTATTAAATGATTCCAAATTACTAGAATCCGAAACGCATTTCCAAGGATAGCTTATTTTGAAGTTTTATAGTAATTAAATGTTATTTCATAGAAAAGACCAAGAACCACCAAGAAAAGGATGAATATGAAAAAATATTACCGGTATCTATAGAATTCGCATTTATATTATTCTATTTGTCCTGTATTTAACACTTTCCATAAGCTATACTACAGTTTACATTTGATTACATCACTGTACAGTTTTAAATACAGAATTAAATGTAATAGTTTTCTGCAAGTAAAATACAATAATTTTCCTATGCAATTTCAAGTTAAAAACTTTAAAAACAATATTTATACTTAACTTTTTACATATCTGTTACAAACAGCATAGATTCTTAAACAAATTTTTATCAACAAATATTATTCTATACAAACTTAACGATTTCAAAAGAAAGAGTTACATATTGGATTTGCCAAAAACAAATATGATATTTATGGTACATTTTGGGAGTAGTCAACAGCGCATTTTCAGAGTGCAGAGTGCAATTTCTTTAATTTTTTTGTTGCTATACAGAAAAAAATCTATTTAAAATATTTGCTTGTAATTAACAAAAGATTGAAGTTCTGTTGTTTGTTTTATTTTATAGATAGCGCTGCATGCATTTATTTTATTTTTTTAAGAAAGACATGGAATAAGTTTCTACAAAATGTTTGATGTTTGTGCTTTTTCAGTTTTGGGCAAAATGCTGTGGTTCCAAATACTTCACTTTAAGGGTTAAGCTGAAGACTATGATCAAAAAAACGCTGTCCTTGATTTATAGTTCTCCACATCAGACCTTGTTAAAGTAGGCCAGTTAAAGTAGATAAATGTAAAGCATAGTGAGAAGTACTTTTACTACACTTTCCAATTTCAATCGGTTTCAATAATGTAAACATGCCAATTATATTCATATAATTGATACATTAATTATTAACCCCTTCACGACAAAGCCCATGTACAGGCTCACAATGCATAATTGATAATTTGATCTATATAGATATATTTTATTTTTTTAATCACAATAGAGAAAAATATACCAGTTCCTTAGCCTTACATACTTGTCATCTGTGTAACTGTGTTATGCCATGTTTCACTATTTATATGAAATAACGATTTAAGGTTAAAAGAGATTAAAAGAGAAAGGCTAGGTAAGGAGGGTAAAGGAGAGAATGACAGAATGTTGATGGGGAGGGATAATAAATTGGTGATGTAAAGGCATACATGAGACTTGTCCTTCAACCACTGGCTATAACATAATTAATTTGAACAACTCTATATCGGAAATCTTTTTTTCACCGGATGTTGATAATGTTGCACGTTTTCTATGTATATTATTTTATACTATACGTAGATTTAATTAAACTACTCCCCTGGATAAACCACATTATTCTTCTCTAGTCAAATCCGACTGGATTAAGCACAAGAAATAACATTCCTAAATAATGACAAAATATTCTTCAGTTTTATGGAAGATCAATACATCTCTAGTATTTTGGAGTGATATATATATTGATTCAGGATTAATTTTATTATGTTTCAATAGATCTATTATTTTTTTCTAAATAATAAATTTGTATGCTTCGTCTACCGTATGTAGAAAGTCCATGGATTGCAGCGAATTCATAATAACTTTCATTTTATTATAATAATATAAAAGTGTAGTTTAAACCTTGCTTTTTACAAAAAGTATATAGTACTCCTGATTCACACATTATTTTGGTTCTAAATCATTGAACATTTACATACGAATAAGCAAGCTACAGACAGCTATGTCAGTCACGTATTCCTGACGCCAATTAAGACATAGAATGGCCATGATCATATTTCCAAGGCAGACACGTGTTTTGGAGAATGTTATACACATGGGTCACATGAATTTCAGCTGCCAAAGTGAAAAGTTAAAATGTCAGTGGTTTGCACCCATTCTTTAGATTTGTATCTATTCATGTCATCAAATCCTGCCCCTGTAAAGTCTAAAAACCCAAAGGTTTCATTGAAGTTTTTCTGCCTGGGGTGAACTTACAAAAGGACCGTGTTGGTGGTAACCAAAAGATTCAGAGCCCTTGATGCCAGTCTTGGTGTCCTAGACTTTACACGGACTCACCAGCTGTCAACGTCTTACTTTTTCAAGCTCTACTTTTACAAAAACTGGTGACTTTGTCCAAAACCAATGACTTCAAAAAACACTTATACTCCTGTACCACCCAGCAGGGATTTTATGGAGTAAAAAGTTGGGAAGGACATCAAGACCAAATAAAATTATATTTTCTTTTGGCCTTCAATCTTATTGAAGTCATAAGTACATGTGTGACATTCTGCCCATAGAATCAATTTTATTTAGATTTTATTGAAATAGTGGATGAATTTGTTTCATATTTCTTAAAACAAATTACAGGTTATATTTTTATATGGGGACTTAATAACTTTGTTTGTGTCACGACATTTAATGTGCTTGTGCTTTTAGTGGTTAATGAATGATAATCCTATTATACCTGTTGTTGGGGACAACAGGCTAAATTTACAAACCCTCTCATTTCTTCATGACAGCTTCTGTTGCCACAAGCAAGAAGGATCAGCAAATTCACTATTCACCAAACATCCACCTACTTCAGGGAGTCCTAATGTATTCTTGCCTAGGTTGACTGGGTGGAGGCTGGCAGGACCAGGGGGAGGCAGTCACCTGCTGCAAAACCGGGGAATAAATCACCCTCTTGGATGGATGTCCCCTTCCATCCAAACCTCAATATTTTATCATGGATATACTCTGTAAGAAGTATACAATTCTTATTCAGTATATTAAAGGCTATGCAGTTTTTATAACCATATACTGTACTTTTCAGCACACTCTACATACATTGCGCTCTTGATATGGTATATATGGTCATTTCTATTAAAAAAAACTGACTATGAGAGATTCAAACCATTTATTTAATTTATTTCTACACTCAACTTTTCACCTTTTTCTGGAAACTAACCTGATGTGACTGTGAGGACTAACTAAAGTACACACTGCCTGAAGTCATCAGTAGGCTATAACTTACACTAAGTGTCCCTCTGCACAATGAGCCGATAGCAAGGGATATCTATGATGTCATATTCTGGTGCACCTTGTCAGGGGGACAGCTTTTAATCATAGGCCATATGTCGGGCCTAGGGCAGCCCCAAAGGTAGATCCATCACTTGCTGTTACTAATTTTATCATCTCACCCTCAAAATGTATTTTAAGAACCATATGACTATTCTGCTCACTTGCAATTGTGTGTAACATACAAAACTTAATGGTATTTGATTGAAATGACTGAATGTTGTAGCTTTCCTAATGAGTAGCATTGACAATTATAGAAGGGCATTCATAAGTAAGTAATACCAGCAAAAATCTACTCTGGTGTATAATTACTGTCTAACACAGTCATTAATTAGTATCCAGTAAAAAAAACTGTATGATTTTTCTTTTTTTAAATCTTATTGTTATTGGAAAGGGCTTATTGGATATGCATACAAATCAACACACTAAATTAAATAGATTTATTATAGTAAAAGGTGAATTAATTATATAGAATCACAAAATTAAATAATTATTCGTCAAGTATATACAAAATCGACACATTTGACCATTACCAGAGCCAAAAACATTGACTATTTAAGTTTTCTTTTAATGCAGCTAGTAAATTAATTTTAAATTATAGGGATTGTGCAAACTGTTTTATAGTTTGAAATTGGTGAGCTATAACTGTGTTATCTGTTTTTCTGAGAATCACGATGTCCCTTGAACATTCTAGAACTCTTTCGGCATTTGAGTGGGAGGATAGGTCCAACATATCCATGGCAGCTGCTTGAGCTAAGCTTTACAGGGTGGAGTATCTGGCACCTGTTGTGGAAAAAGATAGCATTTGAGTTTGGTAGAGTGATATGGGTATGCCAGAGAGACAAACATAACACAGACAAAGGGATGACGAATAAAGACGAATTCCCTCGCTAATACAATGCGGGAATTTAAACGTGTATGGGTGGGAAAAGGGCCGATTAGATAGGCCAGATGGTCAAATTCTATGTTTCGATATGTTAATATAATAACTTAATATGAATTTCCCTGTGTCACTATTGGAGTACTGAAGTATTACAAGAAATATAATTTCTGTATGATAATATTAAGTTAATATTATTATTATTATGGTTATTATTTATTTCTTGAAATGAAACAATAACACTTTTAAATTTATTTTTAAAAATATGTAAGTGATATTTTGTTCCTAAAGAGTATAATGGACACTTTATTTCTGTACCATAACTGCATTTTTACAAGCATTTCAATGTCTAGGAGTGCTAATTTGCCCAGGTGATTTCCATTTCTCTAGCCATTTTTTTTCAAATGGGAACCAAACAGGCAAAATTTTGCTCCTGACTACCTGAGTGCTTGAAGTGCAAGAAAAATCAGAAACTGTTAACTTATAAGTGGCTACTTTTGACCTTTAGCCCAACAATCAGATATAGCTGGACACGGTGGTATGGTCGGGTTTGGCTTGGCCCTAGCTCATGTATGGGCAAGTAAGAGCTGAGGCTGAGCAGGCTCAAACTCCTACTCTCGTAAAGGTTTTTGCTGACATTTTCATTGCAGGAGTGTCTGACTTGGCTTGTACACAGAGGCAGAGTAGCTCATACCATGCCCACCTTTACGTTTAGAGAAAGCATATTCAGTGTTTCTTCTATTAAAATCCAACTTGATCAAAAAAGTGATTGAATTCCTATGTTGTCCCTCCTTTCAGACATTATTGGACAAGTGAGAAACACTCACACAATCAAGTTACACTTGCCAGAAGAGTTTGCAGGAGTGTTGTACGTAGTTCAATTGGTGAACCTCATTGATTACTATGCACTTTGCAGGACCAGCATAGCTCTTGTTATAGAACAAAAGGTACCACGGGTGGCAGTGGTACCATGGCGCTTCATCATGCATAATTAATTCAGTAGGTCAAAAAACACAACTCTCCTGTACGCTCTTGTGCCCACTCCTGCTTTAGTGAATTGTCCCCAAAGGAAGCAAACTTCACTTTGCACATCCGGGAGGGAGAAACCTGGAGATATTTTATGTTGTTAAGATATTCTGACTAGCTGTTGGCATGTAAAGGCATGGATAGCCATTAGTGGGGAGGAATGATGTAAAAACGGGTGCTGGGATGAGTTGAACGCAGAAGGCTGCTGCTAGGGTTGGGTAATTAGCTGTCTTGCTTCCAGAACAAATCCAGAGAGTTACCATATGTTAATATGATTGTTATAAAACCTTGTGACAGACATGGTTAACTTACTTCTACGAACCTTTAGTTTTCATTTGAGACGTCAACTCCAAATTATTTGTATACTGTAGAAAATCTTTGCTTTATGAAAAAATATGGTTTAAACAGACGTTAAAAAGATCCACACATACTAGTGACTCAGCATCTTCATCTGGGTATCTAAAGCCAAATATCTCAGTTGCAAAAACAATCGACAACTCAGCCATCTGTCCTTATCTTTAGACAAAGCTAATAACCTAGAGGTACCAGCTGTAGAATGCTAGTTCAAACACATTGGCACATTAGGTTACTTGTGCCAATGTGTAGATGGAGATACCTTCTGAAAAATGTTAATCGTTACAGAAATCCCTTATATAATTAATTCCAACAAAGGAATTAAACAAAAATAGACAAAAAATGCCAAACCAATGTTACTAGATTTGTTGACAAGGTACAAATGTGTCTTTAATGTATCTTGACTACTAGGACCCTAACATTCTACAAATAAAAGTATTTGTAGATGGGAAAATAGGAAAACATAAGAACTGGATGGAATACATTAAATACAAGTATGGTGGCGCTATCATTACACCCTCGTCATTTTGGCACCCATGATGTAAGTCCTTTAAAGTGCCACTAGACTATAAAAGTAACTTTAGCCTGTGTTAAAAGTGCCAAGAGATCTGAGACGTACTTTTCAACTGGGCCAAGAATCTTGTGGAAGCTGCTTGTACTTTAGAAGTTACAAGCTGCTTTATTTGGGAGACAAAGGGATCCTTTACACAGAGATCCAATCAGCAGCAATATTTTTATTTTATCCCATATCAATGAAGGATTATATAGGGTAAACTGGAGCTTCTCTAGTGATTTTCGGTGAAAATAAGGATCTTGCACTGCATGACCACTATGAGGAAATTGTTCACATTTTTTCCATTCTTATCTTGGCTGTTATTGACCTGGTCCAAAAAAATGCTGCATCTGCGATATACATATTATTATTGTTATTATTATTATTACCGGTATTATTATGTATTGTTATATTTAGAGGCATCAAGTTCCATAGTGCTGTACAGTGGTTAAACAGGACATTAGAATATAACATAACACTTTGACTTACAGAAACAACAGGTCAGGAGTGCCCTGCTCAAACAAGCTTTGTTTTTTTATCAGAGAAGCCAAACTTATTTGAAAACCCAAAAGTAGAGTATTTTTATGGTCAATTCATGGCCAATTTGCTCAAAACAGACAAGAGCAATGGTTGAAATGTGGTTATTTATATTAGCGTTTAGAACAATGTCTTGCTAAATACTTGGGATATTAACAAAAAATAAAAGCATGGCTTAAAGCTCTGTAACAATTATCCAAACACCTTAAGATAAACCTCCCTGCTGTCTGTACGTGCATAGACGTGACCATTAATTCCTTAGACTACAATTCTGCCATCACTGTATAGCCCACCAAGGGCTTGTGAGACCTAAAGCTAGCTATACATCTCATCATAATACCGCTGGTCTTCATGGTTTGATAATCAACAAAACTGTAAAGTGTAAATAAAACTTTTTTTAACATTTTGTACTATTTATTTGTGATGTAATTTCTATTCTGTTTCAATCCTTTATAAATCTAGCTTTATGCAAATAGTTTTACCCCTTAAACATTTTGTTTAAGGTTCATAACAAAGGAGAAACCGGTCACTGCAACCAGAAGAATCTTTTTAAGTTTCCTACAATTATGGAGAAAGATCAAATCTCATATTGATTATTAAAGCAAAGGACTTGTGTTTACATTAAGTTAATGGGAAAATGACCCAGATTTACTTGTGTGTCTAGAAACTAAAGATTTTTCTTTTTAATTAAAATGATCCCTGCTGTAGGTCAGAATTTATCTGAATTCTTAATATGTATTTGTGGATAGGGCTACAATTTTAATAAAATGAAAATAAACCAGTGGGTGATATTCCATATGGTACAAGCGAACTGTTATCTTGCAAGCAAAGCGTGCTGAGTTCTGTGCTGTTAAAACACTTTCTGCTCGGCGTAATTTGTTAGAGCGTACAAAAGTGCTGCACTGTTCTTGGTTCACAAAGAAAAGAACTTGTATGATTATGCAGAGCAATAGAATTAGAGCTGAGGTTACTAGACACAATGATTATAACAGCATATAGCAATTGTAGCACATGTCTGCCTTTGTGTTGCTTAGTTGTAGTGGGAGGAAAGTGTGTATTGTCAAAAAGAAGGCAGTGGAACTCATAATGCTTTTGTTATTATGTTTTTTCTTCTTCTTGTTGTTTGGCAGCAGGTAAGAACCTGCCTTATTCGATTTGACCTATTGTTACCCATTTTTACAGTGCATATTAACCTTTTCATAGTCACACTAGTCTTGGAACTCCAAAAACTGAAGGAAAATACATTGGAGGTAATTAGTTCCTTGTTAAACATGTAGTGATTTTGCCAGCAGTACTGTCCTACCTGTCCAGCTGCAATCTTTTTACTCATAGTAGTATCCTAAGATTAAGGTTGATGGAAGCATCTTGCTTTTCTGACATTGGTTGACTTGATATGATGTGTAAACTATAGTCACATATAACCCGTTTTTTCTTTAACTGTATTACATAAGTGAATTGGGCTTATATGGCAAACCACCAGACACTCAAACTTCTTTTTTTGCCTTATGGGGATGTGCAGAGTGGCCCAAGGTAGCTTCATGTGGAGACCATGAGGTCTCCAGCTACTGTTGCAGTGAGATGCTTTGCTTGCCAAGTTTCAATTTGTTTAAAAGGAGTTTTCCAATGCAGTCAGTATTTAGGAAACCAGCATATATTTTCGTATATTTTTATTATACTAATTCAAGAAAAAGGAGGATAGTTTTTTTTTATTTGAACCTTTGCGATGATATGTGTGTCTGTATTTGTTGGGGGGGCTGTACTGTTTATAGATATAGAAACGTCAGGCAACCACCCTTGTAAAAGACTTTGTACTAAAATAGCTGCTTTTTCTAAAAAACATGAGAAAAGTGTAGTTGGGAAGCAAAGTGCAAATTGGGAACAGATACAACATTTAAAGATCAATTATATTACTTTCTTTTTCATTTCAGTTGATATCATGAATAATTGCTTGGAAGGCACCACAATTAACACTACAATTTACTAAAAACATATTTATTTTTGCTGGTATTAAACATAATGGTTGGTAGGTACTTTGACTTGACTTAATGCCAAAATATATGTGGCACTTGCATAGCTTGAATACATTTATCCACACTGCGTATAACACGACATAACTAGTTCACATGTTCATTTGCGTGTGTTGTGACATTGTACAGCCCCGGGGAAGTGTTTTGCTTTTATGCATAGATCATATGGAAATTATATGTATGGGTCTCTGGGGTGGAGCATTTGGAGAGCAGGATGAGCCAATACTCCAAGTCCAGTTTTTGTAAGAGACTGGATGTCAGCAGGATCCAGCCTGGGGTTTGTATGAATCCTGCATCAGGTACAGGGGATGGACATTTAAACTTCTTTAAGGGACAAATTCAGAGGGACTGTGGGGGGTCGAGGTTGAGAAGTTCCCCTGTGCTCCCAAATCAAGAAGAACCCTGAATGACAATCTCTGCAGAATTACCTTCCCAGATCTGGTTTTGTCCAGGGGAGGTTTACTTGAGCCTGGATTACTTGTTTCTGGCAGGGCGGGTGAAGTTAGTGGGTGTTCAGGCTGGTCAGTCTAGGCTGGCAAAGTAAAGCCACAGAGGGCTCCAGTGGGATCTAGGCTTTATAGTTATCTTTTTGGGGGTTTTGTATACCAGTAAATCAAAACACACCGTTTACTGAAATTCAGTGTTCTTGGGCTTTATTGGACTGTGCTTAAAATCCTGAAAGGTGATATTTATGACTTTGCTTTGTAATTGGCCTTTTTTTATTTTTGAAATGGTCTAGTATCTATCCCATGTATCCTTAGCCCTTAAATGTATTTGCCATGTACATTGTAGGCTATTCCACTTGGCCTTCATCCTTTAACCTTTTTATTAATGCTTGCCATAAACTAAAACCTCATTTTGAACAAGTACAAGTATATTTGGCTTTTTGAATCATATAGGTCTCATTGATTGCTGTGAACCATAGAGGAATATCAAAGCATGGGCCACATTCTGATGTGTCTCCATCATGCTTGAAAAGCCAATACGTTGTAAATTTAAAAGCACATGTTCTTCAGACCTAAGCTCCTCTATATTTTGCCCACCCAATTAAGACACTGAAGATTATCTCTTTTTCTAAAATGTGAACCAAGTATATAAAATATTACTAAGAACCTCTTCTCTGCCTGTGTATAATACATAATATAATAATACAATAATTGATTGTAAGCTGGCAAGAGGAGGGCATGTGCCAAAATTCTAATGTTGTAAGCTGTAATTTCCCTTTGTAACAGCACTATGGAATCTGCTGCCGCTATTATAAAATAGAAAAAAAATAAAAAAAACACTTAATAAAATGTAACTATATAAGCTTGTAACTTTGGTATAAAAACCATGTAGAACAAGTGCTATTATCTAGTGAGCCTACTGGGAGCTTTTTGTTTGCTTGGAATTGCCTTCGTAAAAACTCAAAACTAGAATCACAAGACCACTCTAAAAATATTTATTATGGATTAGTATTAACATTTTAGCAGTGGGCAGAGAGCTCGTGAAAGATATGTTATCACATTTCTCGTGTACTTTGTAATTTATAAAGATGGCTAAGTTTCATTCTTCCCACCCACTTATAAAATTTCCCATGCCTGTCTCCCGGGCAAGATCTATACATAAGGACACTGCAATGCCTCTTGGTGACCCTTTCCCAGGCATTTGTCTTGACTTCCTGATTCTTTCCCAGACTATTCTTCTGACACTGTTTTCTGTAAAAGATTTGTATTTAATCGCTGTTATCTTCAGACATTTCTCAGGAGTACTCTTTTTTCATTTGCCATCCCTAGATCTGGTAACTAGCGTAATTAATATACCGGGTAATAGTCTGTACATAAAATGCAAGACAATATACCTTATAGGGTAATTAAGCTCTCTATCACTATCAATATACCAAGTGCATTTGGATGTACAAGAAAATATATTGTAATTTTTACTTTATATTCTAGTGGACATAACACAGCTTTAAACATTATATTTTAAATGCCAAGATATATTATAACGTGGATCTGCTTTTCCTTCGCTCAGTGGAAACAGAAATGTGTTTGATTGAGAAGAAACATTTAAACAAGAGATCATTGACCTTTTTATTCCTAATAATGAATGCATTGTTTGTTTAGAACGTGATTTTTTTATACTCAAGCACCATTTATCATGCAATATTTTGCCATACCCTCAGCATTTTTCCTATTGTTCTCGGCACAAGTGCTATTTATGATTGAAACGCCTTAAAAGGACACCTGCCACATTTCCAGATTATTCCTGGTTGCAATTCATAAATTTACATTTTTTTTCCATTTTCACTAAAGATAAAAAAAAATAGCTGTGAATTTCCAATGTGCCACCCTGCTGCTGCATCATGTTTTAAACTGGTGTCTCTCCCACCATTTCTCTGATGATTGAAGGACTGCACCGTTGGAAAACAACACAGGCAGATGCCATGAGGGATGGTACAACTTTCTACGTGGACTCATAGTAGGGTTTCAATGTAGTCTTCACGGTGGGATCACAGTTTGTCTCAGATATGACAGTTCCCCTATAACTATTTAGTAGCACAGCCGCACATCCACAGTGTTTCGAGCACATCTAAAGACTCAGGAGCCTCTCCAAAAAAGGGGACATTCCACATATAGCATTAGTCTAGACCTGTCACCTGAATGCATTTCTAGTGAAATATTTTAAATAACCTGCCATGGAATTTATTATGCTAAAGTTGTTGTGCACATATTTAAAGTTTCTTGTATTTTATGATTTCTACAACAGCTCTAAAACATTTTTAAAAAGTTAAAAAGAAAGAAGAGAAGTAACGTGGATGTCATGAGACAGTACGACTGTAAAGAGGCTGTCTTTATAGCAGGGCAAAAAGGGGGCATATTAAGGGACCGTGGCAGTTGTCCCTTGTGACCCTCAACAGCATCCAAGGTTTGGAGGTGGAGGTCTGTGGAGCTTCCTCTCCAGTAACTCTACTACCTCTTCCTCTACATACCACCCGCTATTTCACAGCTCCGAGATGTGATCTCATGTCCTAGAGCCTAAAATCAGGCAAATTACAGACAACAAAGGGAAAAGTGCAAGAGGTCTGTACCGGTGGCTGTGTAGTCTTTCAACTCAATTTTACAGCACCGCCAAGAGGGGAGCTCTCTCTGGAGGGGATGCCAAAAAGGCAGTCTCTAGAAGAACCATGTTTTGGACCACATTGTCTATATGAGCATCCAATATTAAAAAGTTATTTGTATTAAAATATATATTTTTTGAAACCAATAAAATTTTGATTTATAAAATGTATATATGTTCCATTTATCAAAGCAAATTTGGCAAATCCACTTAATTGTTACTCACCATTTTTGGGATATTTTACTATATTGTTATTTCTTCATTTCTACAGGTGCCAGAAACAAGTAACTGTGAAGTAACTCCAATGCCAACGACAAGAAGATTTGGATTGATGAATTTGGAATCCGAGGTGTGAGGGGTGAGTCTTACATATGGTATTTTTATTATTGTTATTATTAGTATTATTATTCATAGCATTGCCGTTCAGTAAGCAAAACAAGGGTTTTTTTTAACATTATCAATAAAATCAAAATCATTTTGTCGAATAAGAAAAGATCACAGCAACTATAAATTACCATAATTCCACTGCAAACCAAGAGTAAAGTTATAATTAAGGTGAGCTGCCCTGTTTTAACCTTTTCTAAATAAATATCCATTTCTGCAAGATGTCTCAACATTAGGCATTTTGGTTCAGCGTAAAGACAACCTTCTGAAATGGAAGCACACTGTATGTATTGTGTATAAATCTTACATCCTTGTTACATACAAACTATACTAACGATGAAATATGTTTCAAAGTAAATCATTTTAATGTATAAAACATGCAATATGAATGTCTGATATGTAAAAGCCCGTCATAAGCTATGTTAAATTATAGGGAGCTGCTCATTTAAGGGCAGGTGACATGGAGATCTTTGATGGTACTAGCCATTATTAAAATATCCAACAGAGCTTCTGACATTCTGGTTTTCAAACATAAACCCTAATTAGTCACCTTCGTCCAAACATAGCTTTCCTTGTAAAACTAGCAGTAATCTACCGGTAAGGAAATCACACATTGATGAGATTGGATGTCATCAAATCATAGTGACAAAAACATAATAAAGATAAAAATATAATAAAGATAAAAATATAAAGAAATAGGACTTGATGATATACATGTGCCTACTTTTGTTCTTCAGATGGCCTTGTGTATACACGTTTTTGGATCGTAGCTTGCTGCTCCATTATTATATCAGCCTCATGTAATAATCTCTCACTTTCCATTGCCAGTTGTCATATCTTCTATATAGATATTTTCTCTATAGATATTATGCATAGCCAATTGTGTCCTCTCCCTACTCACTGGAGATTACATATAGTCATCCAACTATTAATTTCACTAAGAACTACAAATATTTATTGCATTGCAAATTGCTTTTATTTCATGGTTTGCACATTAACTTGTAATTATCATATACTTATTTTGTGTTTGGTACACTAATCTTCTACAATTCTAATATATAAATATTTATATTTATATGAACTGTGGTGCATAGCAGTGTTTATTTGTATTGTTCTATTGTATAGTATTCTTTAATGTGCTGATGAAGCGCGTCCTTTACTGGCTGTTTATGTCTGTACCTGTACCAAGCACCATTAGCATTTATTTTGCTTATCCGCTTATGAATGTCCATTATTAATTATGTCAAGACTTAAAATGCATCCACTAACATATAGATAGACAGCTGTAAGTGGTGCAGAGCAGCTGAAGGATGTTGATTAAGGCTACCTGCGCTAAAGTTATGAGCCTGAATGCTTGAAAGGGATCCATCATCCATCTTTTTGTAAATAACCACCAAAACCACTTCCCTTGGCAGTGTATTTCACATCGTAACTGCCCTTACTGTAATTTTTTTTAACAAAAAATCTCTTTTCCCCTAACCTAAGAGGAAGGACATGTGTTGCCTGTAAAGTTTTATTTTGATAACATTACATTTGTATGTGTAATAAATTAACATTTTCTTTACTGGACTGTGCATTGGTGCCTTTTTGGGGGCATTGGAGAGCATCCCATATCTTCCAAGTGTCTGCTTTTCGTGGGGCAGTCCAGATTTTTGGCAATGGAGGTCTGTGTTGATGAAGCAATGTAATATAATAAGTAACACGATCATAACTGATACTTGGCATTTGTTAAAATTGTTCCTTATTTGGTAAATGCAACACTTAAATGTGAAGCATATGTAATGTAAAAATGAATGCAATAGTTTGGGCCATATATAAATTACAGTATATAAACTAATGTTTTTGGTGTAGGAATTGTTTTGAACTAGGAAAAGGGTTGCCTTTTTTTACTTTGCTTCCTTAGTGGTCATTTAACAGTTCATACCAGCCGTCTCCCAGTTAAAACACAAACCAAAAAAAAATGTTATCATGTACCAGGTGGGATGCTGTCTAACTAGCTTTCTTAGTCCAGGATCATAACTTGAAGATACCACAATCTATTTACTAAACAGAGCGTTTATAGGAGACTTGAAGATTTCAACTCCATTATATATAACAATGCATTATCAAAACCAAACGTCAGTTTGGTTCAGGTTCACCAGCTGAGAAGGCTGAGATGCCCCTGTATAATGTATAACTTAATCAGTTTCAAGACTGAAAACGTAACCTCCGACATTACTATTGGATTATAAAGAGCCAACGTAACCCTTCTTGCAGGAGAAGCTCACTGGAACATGGTCTTGATAATGGACATAATTGGGTACTGGGAAGCGCTGCTTCTCTGGTTCTCCAGGTCAGCATCAGAATCCTCCATCCGCTACCCGCCCATTTTCCCTTTAAATGGACAGTTTCCCCGCGAAGTCAGCAGGAACGTCCACCAATCTCAACGGGATCGTCCAATGACGTCAGTGGGCAGCCCTGGCCACGTCCCGCAAGGGTAGCGTCTGGGTAGCCGGAGCCCACAAGTTCCCAGGTTTGATAATGCATTGTTATATAAGAGACCAACCCAAAAATGTTCATACTTTGGATGGACAGCCCTGTCATTCAGTTACCCCGGCCCATTTTATGTAGCCCCTGAATGTGACTTTGTTCTCTCTATAAAAATAAACCTGTTAATGTAAATTATTTACAAGTGTTCCCAGGCCTAGGGGAAACTTGCATCCGGCACAGGAAACACCTAGAACAACAGCAGATGGCACACGGTTTGGGTTCCATTTTGTATTGGATGCTTTGTGCACTTAACTGTTTTAATTCCAAAAAAACGTTAGCATCAATATTTTCTCTCAGCCATATAAGCATTTCCTGTTGCTATTTGTGATATCTGAGATAGGCAACATACAAGTATTCCTTATACCGTTCTGTAACAAACAAATCCAATCTAATAACTGCGTTTGAATAAACACCTGAAACTCATATTCAAGAAGCAATGCTCAACAACAGTAACTTAATAATATGCCTGTGGTAGCCATCGTAGGATAGCTGTATAGCTATGACATGTATTAGTGGGCTACTCCCCACTTGTATCTCCACTCATGTGCTCCAAAATATTTAAAATAAATTTAAATGACCAAGATGCTTATGACAAATGTGTTACGTGCGCTTACTCATTGTTTTGCATTATGCACCAACCGGGGTATATCAGCCAGAGGGAAAGCATGAAGCCTAACGTGTTTCACGCCAAACTAATAAACAAGTTTGCATAAAAAGTAGTTTGTACCTTCTTCCTGTGTTATAACAGTTAAGACTGTTTAGGATAATTAAAGAAACGAGGGGGGGGTCTATTTTCCTCATTTTTTTTTTTTTACATTACCTCAATTATAACAAAATGTAGTCCTCTATACACGCAACTAATGAAAAATAAATGCATTGTATAGTACATAAAGTACAACGTAAATTATTTTTGCAACAGAGGGGATATTGCCCCTTGGACCTGTGACTATAGACATTGGCATAGTCAAGGCCTTAAAACCTTCTCTTCTGGCCCATTAAACAGTTTTGTAGAGGTCATGTAAATTTAAATGGCAGAGCTGGTGGCCACCATTTAGTCTTCTGTGAGTTGCTATGGTTTCGCATTCATTTTATGCATAACTCGCATAGCCACTGAACTGTAAGTTACTCATGCATGATATATATATATATATATATATATATATAATAATAATATATATATATAATTCTAGACAGGGTCAATACTAATAAGCTTGATGAAACTTGGATAGGGACAAGCCAAATTGTTCACATCTGCTATCAATTTATATTTTCTGCATAAGCGTAATTCCTAATAGGTTTCGCTGTAGCTGACGGAAGGGGATGGTTAACCTACACAAACTCAAGTAAAGTACTCTTGATTTATGAGTGCATCCTTTTCACAGAAGCAAATATATTCCTCATAGTGTCTTCTTTATAAACTTGACATTCCTCAACTTCCCACCATTACGGGTATTTACCGTGACCACTTGAAGTGCAACAGAATTACACCTTTTCTCTCCGTCTACATAATGTGGATCCATTAAATACATGACAGGCATGCTGGGACACTGTCATCCAAAGGTGACTGAGTAAAAGCAGAGCATAACAATCGTCCATACATTGCAAGTTAAGTTATAGATCACGAGAAACGAGCAGAGCTGAAAACGTGACAGTTTTTAACTATTTGTCACCATACTGTTAATGACCTCTTAAACATACATTTTCCATAAATTACATAGAATTACTTTATAAGAATACCAATCTTGATTAGAAACTTTAATTGGTGGAGTTAGGATGTAAGTAGATAATTATGATGTTATAACAATGTCATTTAGAAGGTGAACATATACACTGCCATTCAAAACTTTGGGGTCGCTTAGCTGGGTAAAATAATCGTAAAAGGGTTGTCTTATGATCAATTAGCCTTTTAAACTGAAACTTGGATGAGTGAACACAATGTGCCATTGGAATACAGGAGTGATGGGAGTGATAAAGGGCCCCTGTACTTCTATGTAGATATTCCATTAAAAATCAGCCGTTTCCAGCTTTTTCCATTACAAAATTAACAATGTCTATGCTGTATTTCTGATCCATTTTATGTCATTTTAATGGACAAAATTTGCTTTTCTTTCAAAGAAAAGAATGACCCCCAATATTTTCAACCATAGTGTATATTATATGTCTGTGTTTGCATTATAGATGAGCCCTGTATTATTTTTTTTCACTTGGGGCCCCTACAAATATTGAACAGCCCCCCATGAGGTAGATACAATTAGTGCATTTGTTCTACAAAAGTTTGTTGGTTATTAGCTAAACCATGAAAATGGGTAAAGATGTATTTGTCACAAAAAAAGATGGAGTGGTTGATTTACTAAAAAGCTCAGTTGAGAGTTTACTTGTTTGACCAGACTTTAAATAAAATTGCATGCGCTCACATACTTATACTTACAAATGTGCATATTCACTTTAAATTAGTTGAACATAACTTTGCCTGCAACTCCCGAAATATATTTTTAAGAAAGAGGATATTTTCAAAAGTAAAATCTTTTTAAAAATGGCGTCCCCCTTGACCATAGGGGTCCGACAAGGGGGGTTTGGCAAGATTCTCTTCTGGGGGATCTAAGTTGCAAAAGATCTAGGTTTGCGGGATAAAGGAACACCTTCATAAATAGTAATTAGTGTAACTCTACCACTAAAGGCGCATGGTCACAAAGACATTAGTTCTTACCTCATGCTCCTCATGCAAATTTATGAATTTTTTTTTAATGTTTTCTACTCATTTTCCTATTGCTATTTCCCATATCATCAGTACAAAGAAGTACAGAATGGTTTGGAATAGCTTTAAGCACTAGAATGTAACAATTTCAAAATCAGTTAGTGTGATGGCCACACAATTCTTCAATGTATCAATTAACAAAAATGACTTTATATGATTGAAGAGATACCGGGAATGTTGTTGACATCAATGTAGATTAATTAAGAGCTAAGGTGCAAACATCAGACATAAGCATCTACATCTAAGCAGATGTTTTAAAGAGGAAGTATTATTAATTATGAAACTCTAGCATTTTCCCTGCCGAGTAGAAGAAACACAAGTTTTACAACTAGAACACGTCCTATTGAAAAGTGATTATGAGCTTTATTAGGGACAGCACAGGTCTGACACATCTGAAGTGCCCAGAAGTTTATTTTTGTGATTCTTTTCATGTTGGGATTATTCTTTATTGTCTGTAAGCAACAATAGCACACAAAGTCACTTCTAAAAAAACACAAGCCAAACCAGCAACATTAAGCGAAAGATTTCCAGGGATAGGTAACATGTTGGTACAAGGATACCAGTGTCCGTGGCAGGTCCATAGAACATCATACTGTTCCCCACAGACACAAGTCAAAGTCTACCATGAGCAATGTTTGTGGCTACCCCTGGAGATCAACAGTAATCATATTTGGATTATCTATACATGAATACAGTGAATGAAAATGATCAGATCTTATTCCAGCAAAACACCATTAGTTCATTCCGGTATGGTCATATCTTTTGGCACAAATATGTATTAGAACAGTGGTTCTTAACCTGGGTTCGATCGAACACCAGGGGTTCGGTGAGTCAGTCTTGTGGGATCGGCGGAGGTCAAGACACACACCCGACTCATATGATTCGTGATGACACGCCCCGCTTGCCATCATTGGCTGCAGGTGATAACGCCACATCGCTTGGCGCCTATCTGTGCTGCAGGGAATTTGGTGCACCAGTAGTCGAATTGTAACTTTCGTGATGGTACGTCGTGTGATTTCTTTCTTAATATTTTAATGGTTTTGTTCAATGGTTTTGTTCATTTTGTGCACCTATGTATAAAAATATACCTATGTATAAATATATACCTAAATATATACCTATGTTTTGAATTTTAATAAATCATATTTTATTTTTCAAATTAAGAAGGGTTCAGTGAATGTGCATATGAAACTGGTGGGGGTCAGTACCTCCAACAAGGTTAAGAACCACTGTATTAGAATAATACTATGTTTTGTCAGTCACTAAGAAATATGTGGAAACAAAATAATAATGGTAACAATGTGAGGAGCCACGCTGTTGGCTAGACTTGGGATCTGAGAATGAATCACCAAAAGAGAAGAGTCTTGGATTATGGTGTTAGTTCAGTTTGGGTTTTCAGTGAATTTTGCACTGAATTTAGCAGTGGTTCAGATACCACATTAATTAGGAAACCCCCAAAGATTGGTAATTTATCCCTAAAACAATGTATTCCTAAATAACTTCTTACCGATACTCACTGAAAAACTCTAGAAGGTTTATCAACCATGGCCATTACACCCCAAATATGCTCCAGCTTGGGGTCCAACGCTTCCCATAATCTGTTTACTGAAAATAATTTCTTGAAACCCATATATGTTCTTCGCTGATGGGTTGATGGAGAATTAGAATAGCCTCCAAGCAGGATAAGTAAGACACAAGAAAGGTTTGATAATATGAACTTAAGACCAAGAAAGGTTTGATAATACATATGAATTTATCTGCCTTCAAATTCAATGTTTCTATCTTTTTACATGATGGTATAATATAAACATATGTAACATTTCATTCTCATTAGAGAGATGACCACTAAATGCTTTCCCTTAGAGGTCATCAATTAGGGGACTAAAGGGGTTACATTATTTCCTAATTGAGATGCCTATGCACTAGATGGGATATCCGGAACCTGTTTGTGGTCCTTGAGCACTGGGGTTTTGCACCACTGATCTAAACTCATATGCAAAGGTACCCGATAGAATCTGTCTGTCTTCCTATATTAGTAGTTCTGGATAGTGAGCCCGTACCTCTCAATAGAATCCAAATAAAAATGCAACTAAATACCATAGCAATAGAGACATTCCAGTTAATTATGTGGGATGTAATATTCTTTTATTAATCTGAGTAAGTGAATCACTAAGCATGGTCTGGCAAGATACAATTTAGAAAAAACCCATCAAGACAGAAAGCATTCTGCGATAATAACCTGCAGTGCCTTTTTATTATTAAGATGTATGCTATTGTAATTATTCATACTGCTGTATTAATTGACTGTGTGGCTGTATTACATGGCCTTATGTTATTCCATTGTGTTGAGTTGCTTACATTACTTTGTAATACTTCATGGTTATGATTTATTTTATTACCACATTTATTACTTGGGATTATTAATGTATTAATAAGCTATTTTCTATTATTATAATTAATTACTTTGTTTACAATGCTGTCTGTGATGGTCTATGTAAATGGGTAAATATTACAATTGAAACCTTTGGGATCTTTAATCTGAGTGAAAATTGGTTTTAAAGCTCAGAAATAACGTTCAATCTGTTTAGATTTTATATATTAGAAATGAAAATGGGATATTTTATATTCCTTTCTCTCTGAACTTGTCTTATATTCCAAATGGCTTTAATGGCCAAAAAATAACGAATTATTTGTATCACTGAGAAGGGGTGAGAGATCTTAGTAAATATGGATATGAGTGATAGACTGATACAATCACACTAAACAAGTGAAGTATGCCTTCAGGCAAATTCTCACCAAAGTATCACCAGGGACGGATAAAACCAAGGTGCCTTCAATTATCCGTCCATACAAAAGTCATCTGTGGTCATTACTAGTGATCATTCCTCTAATTTCATTATTATTCTGGAGATATATTTTGGCCGCAAAACTATCCTCGTTCTTATTTCTCCAACAAGTCCATCTGGACATATATATTTCCATGGTTTTTATAACGTTTTGAAACAATCATTAGTGTTATACACGTTCCGACATACACAAATCCGGGCAAACAATTATATTGAGGTAGCAGGTTTTTAATTAACACTTTATTTGGCATTAAACAAGCATAATTTAAGATGTTTCAAGTCTTAATGTAATTATCTGCATTAATTTAGCTTCCGAGCTAAAAATATATTTTAAAAAAAAAACGTTAAAATTTAGCTAGCATTTTATTATTTACAATAAAACATTTTATTATTATTTTAATGATTTTATTAAAAAAAAAATAAATTCCGAAACCCAGGTCACAGCATCCCTAATATATATTATTCTATGTAGATCGCGCTGTAGCGTTATGGAAACAACACAACATAATACAGCATGAAAGTTAATAAATGGCATGTCTTTTTTATGACATTTTAATTTCTTAATACTAGTTTCTTCAGAATTTTTCTTTGGATAAAAATGAAAAGAGAGATCTTTTGGACTCTGCCAGAAGAACGAATGCTGTTGGTGAACAATCAAAAAAAAAAAAGATACATTAATCTATTGCTTTGATTCATCTCTGGGTGGGTTGCTTTGGCAACCACCCCAGCTCCCTTTAAAATAATTTTTTAAAGCGCATTTCAAGAGTTGCGCCCAGCATGAGCCCAGGTTAAGAGCAAGCAGGAGCAGGAAGAAAGACCTCGGCTCACTGCTTTGCTATTATTACAGTGGGATGATGGATGAGGGTGGAGGCAGAGTTTTCAAAGCAACATAGAAAATTGTTACCTGTGTGCAAGAGCGGAAATGAAAATTTCCTCTTACTTTAGGGCAGGTTGAGTGTTTTATTTTCATGCAAAATATCTATAAAAGAGCTGCTGCTGCTGCTGCGGCTTAACCGTTTTTATGCCACGGACATCTGCAATGGAATTTACTTTTAGAAAAAAGAAAAAAAAAATCTTAGAAAATATGTATTTTATATAGCTTTTCTTGTGACTGCCAAGCAAATGTTTCCCTTTAAAAATGTATTTTTAAATTAGTAAATTGTGTTTTTTGAAGAAACTTTTTTTCGTTATGTTTTTATACAAATATAAGTGATAGCTGAAAATTCATATTAAGATGGGGAAATTAAAGAATGTAATGGTGCCCATGCACAGCACACATCAATGCAAACCCACAAACAAATGGCATCCCTAAAGTCGACGGGAGCGACATATAAACCCCTTTGATTGGCAGACTAAATATATATATAGATTTCGACAAAGAAGAGCCTGGTTTCTCTTCAGACGCATGATTGATCTGGAATCCTGGAACATTTAGCCTTGTGTTGTGTCTCAGCCTTGTTGTTCTTTTGAAAGCAGCACACTCCCAATAATATCACTGGCTTCATTTTATTAACAGATCAATATGGTTAATTGATTCGCAATTATCAGAGCATCCTACTCTTTTGTAACTCATTAAAGTAAGGCTGATGATAGATTTTGGTCCCTCTGTGTTGTCATGAACCATGTACATTTACAGAGGAAACGATAATCATCAAGGGACGAGGGAACGTAATCAATCAAAGTTTGACTTGGACTGCATATATTAGCAATATATATATATATAATATTATAAATAATTTTTTTATTAATTTAATTTTTTTAAAATTTCACTTGTTTAATTTTACTTTTGTAATCTAGGAATTAATTTAAAAAGTTGCTTCCGGCAAATGTCCCTTTGATTACCTGTTGTGCTATGATTGAGTTATTCTAGGCTCATTTTCTGGTCAGCTGCATTACCTCCACCTACTCACTTGTATAGGTTGACCACAGTGCACATAATATAAGGTTGTTAACAGCAGCCCTCGGTGTTCCTGCTAACCTCATTTAGAATGAAGAGAAGCAAGCAGATCTCATTTGCATAAGAACAAAATAAACAATTTGGCATTGAACAAAAAGAAATTTAAAAAAAAAAAACAAAAAAAACCCATATTCTCCCATATGCAACGTGCATGTGCGTTCACTGAAATAAAATTGTTGCCATTGAATCAGCATATAAATGCTTAACATAGTTAAAAAAAATAACTAGCTGGACATAATTAACTTTAAGAAATGTGTAGCTGCTGGTACTTAATGGCTCTTGATACACATTATGCTGATTTAATAAGAGAAAATAAAAACAAGGAAGAGAAACGTCTTGCAGCATCTCAGACCACCGACGTATTTAATGTGTAAACGTAGAATTTCTAGATATGGATGGATTAATGAAATGTGGTTGTGGCAGCGTTGTACTTTTTGTGATGTCGTTGCTTGGAATATGCTTGTAAGAAATGTTTAACAGGCAAAACCATGCATCGTACTAAAGCGAGGACTGGTGGCTGGGCACTTTTAGGTTGGAACCGTACAAGAATTCTTGGGGTTCTGACCCACTAGCAAAAGAACAAACATGGGAGTAGCTCCAGACCTCTCCCAATGGGATCTGGTGCAGAAATCCACTAGGTACAAAGGATCAGAGGTTGCCAGCTGACACCAAGGAATAGAGAGGAAGCATCCATTGTAAAATATATCAAAATTTAATCAAGTCCATAGACCATAAAATCAAAACAAGAGGTACATAGAAAGGCACTGGATAGAAACACAAGCTAGACACTTCTGACCCACTATATTAGAAAGACCAGACCAGATTTCCAATGAGGTGCTCTTGAGTTGGTTAGGCGTACATCAAGACCTTACGCTAGGCCTTCCCTGCTCCCACCAGTAAGACTCGGTATGATATTTTTAGGGGAGCTATGTGGTTGTTGGTTAACTTAAACTCCATCCAGCTCCTTGTTAAAATTAATGTGTATCTGAAGCCCAAAACAAAATATATGAACTCACTATACAGTAAAATATGTATACACTAGTTTATTGTTCATGGGTCAGACATGTCAAGTATATTTAATACTAAATTCTCTATTATGTTTTAAGGGCCTGTCTTACA
This sequence comes from Spea multiplicata, assembly GCA_009364415.1. Taxonomy (NCBI): domain Eukaryota; kingdom Metazoa; phylum Chordata; class Amphibia; order Anura; family Pelobatidae; genus Spea; species Spea multiplicata. The sequence continues at coordinate 52,795,237 of VKOC01000001.1, read as the reverse complement.
CTTCTTCCAAACAATTACTGGCAGCAGCTTCCCTCGTCTCGTTCCTGATTATGTCTTTCAAAACTCAAAAACCAGAGACTCAGAAGAAAGGCCAGAGGAAGGTTGCAGAGTAAAGCGCTAAAACAAGATCTGCCACATCACTGTTAGCCGCCTCGATGTGGGTAAAGCATTGTCCTTTATTGTCTTTGGTCTGTAGAGATAATTTAGTCAGCCAGGACAGGTGCCTGGAGCATGTTCAATATTAATAAAGGGAGAGATAATGAGGAGGAATCAGCATGGGCAGCAGTGTGCGTTAGCTCATCATTAGGCAGGTCCGTTCAGCGTCTTGAATTTCCTACTTATTAAAGTGATACCGTGGCATAACACAGGGCCCTGCTTGCTATTGGGACTCTGGAACCTCTGTGGCCATAGAGGGTCCCACTGCCTATAATCTTACAATTCTCAGAATATATTTAATTATGACTACTCGTATTATGGTTTTCATTTTAATGATCATGTGCAGTCGCCAAATTCACTGTAGGAACGACATAACCACCGGCAGCTTTGAATATATGACGGCGTCAGCATTTTGTATAGCGTTACTGTCACGGTGAAGCATGCAGCCGTTCATCTATTCCGATGTCCAGTATGATACGATGTGTATAACGAAAACTGTAACAGCCACACACTGTTTAACACCTAGAATTATGGGACGGTATAAACCCATTCCTATGATTGTATTGGATATTTAGGTTAATTATATTTCGTATAGCCATTTAGTGGCCAATATGATCAAAAACGTACTTTCTTTCAAAGAATTGGTTTTTGTATGGGCTGAAAAAAATGCAAAAAAACTTATTTTCCCCCAAATTGACTTTAAATAGTACATGGATCTAGATACATATCTTTCGTGTTGCTTTGCTAAATAGGATAAATTGTGTATATATATATTGTTACATATAGTGTTACATTGTGAAAGATAAAAGGTAACCCTTTGGTAGCATATCAATGATTTTTTTGTATTCTATTTAAATACAATGTCATGCTTTCAGTTTCCCTTAAAGAGTCACAGGCGTTTATTCACTAAATGATGAGTTAGATTTGAGCTGAGGCATTGCATGCCATCACATTATTACTGTGTAGGACCCTCGTATTCCACAGTGCTGTACTAGGGTATATGTTAATTATGGAGGCTATAGATGAATTTGTCCTGCAAGAAGGACTGAATTGGTTTCCATCAAAGGATATTCTATGCATTATAGTTACAACTGGGTATAAACCGTCCTTGAAGTTTGGACATGGTGCTTGTTAAGAGTAAGAAGCGGACCTGGTGAATAAAATGCATTTCATCAAACTTCCATCCTTGTAAATGTGAATCTGGCAGCTACGTCCGTGTGCAGCTGCGCATGGAACAAAGTGGAAAACAAAACTGTGCTAATAGAGCTCCTTCCAAATGTATAGATTATACGCGCACAAAGCGGCATTTCAGCCTGGCACCCAGCCCCTCTTCCTTCATACATGGCAGTAAATACAGAAGAACCGAGTGCCAGAGAGATGATCATGAAGTCCCTACACGGGGACGCTTGTGTGGCTTAAACCAGTAGACGTTTCCATTAACAACGTGCACATTTTGCACGGTCAGTTTCACATGCTTGCACCTGCGCAGTGATGTCATACACACTTTTTTCGGTAAAGCGATAGATTTGCATATTATGCAGGGAAAAGTGTTTTGATTAGACATAGCAATTTCTTTTTTTTTTCTTCTCTTCTCATTTACGGGCAATCTTGCAACGCTTCTGGTTTGCAAACTTTTAATACCTGCCCTATCAATTCTGGATGTAAGTGTGAGAATAAAGAGGAGGTGAGGGGGGATTACTGGTAATATAGAAATATAGTTAATAGCAGGTCATCGTTTAATAGATGATCTAACACACAGAGTGATTTGGATATAAGGTATGATAAAAAAAGATGGGCCAATTTTTTTGCGTAGCTCTGAAATCCCGATTACATTATATCTGAGTAATAGCGGCTACTAAGCGAAAAATCTATTGCGTTCCACTTTATTCCACTTTTATAGATGCATTTTTTTCTAAACATAACACAACATGCATTATTTTTATGCCGTATTCCTCCACATTAATTTATTCTTATTAAGTATGTACAATGAGGCTCGCATTTAAGTTCCAATCATCAAAGCTTAAAGTCGAACTCAGAGGAGAGAAACATTTTTCCTAGCTAATTTGGTACCGTGCAAAGGTAATGATTATATAGACTTTAAAGCAGTGTGAAAATGTATTAATATTCCCATGATAATACCTTATTTTCATTTTTATTAAGAAAGCCTGACTATAATGTGATTCCCCCAAGTGGAATAATAAGTGGTACTTTGAGAGGTTTGGGGTGGGGGTTACAACTCTTTAATTTTAAAGGGCTACTGTCACATTATAAATGATCTCAATCCTAATTATTTGGTCTATAGAGAGGACCTTAGATGAGTATTAATATGAAAACCACCTCGGTCATGTTCTTGTTATGTCTTGTTATGTGTCAGCTGCCATGTTGTTGCAGCATCACATTTTTATATTGTTTTTATATCATAAGATATTTGTGGAAAACAAAAGATTTACAAAAACAAAAACAAATGAGACAGGGGTAAAAAGTCTCTAGTGGTAAAGGGGTTTGCACCAGGACCAGGAAGCATCTTATATCTGTAGGGTGGGTAACAGGATTCCAATTTGCTCATCACTGACGGATCATCGGAAACAAAAATAAAAAATAGTAAAAAAAAAAAAACAAAAATAATCTTTACCTGACAGAATTTGCAGCCGTGGTCTAAAATTTCTTGCCACTGATTGGCTGCTTAAGCTGTCACTCAGTGTCAGTAAAGTGCTTCCATGGAAATCAATGGGAGTACGTTCTTGTCACTGATTGGCAGTGAAAGCAGCCTATCAAATGGCAGGAAAGTGCTCCTATTGAAATCAGCGGGAAGACTTTACACATGCGCACGGTGGGTCCCCTGCACACAGTATTCAAGTACAGACCCTGCCACACAGTATCAGTACAGACCCCTGCACACAGTATTCAGTACAGACACCATTGCCACAACAGTATTCAGTACAGACCCCTGCAACCAGTAAGTTTCAGTTACAGACTCGCCTGCCCACAGTAATTCAGTACAGACCCCTGCACACAGTAATTCAGTACAGACCCCTGCACACAGTATTCAGTAACAGACCCCTGGCAACACAGTATTTCAGTACAGACGCCCTGCACAAGTATTCAGTACAGACCTTACTGCAACAGTATTCAGTACAGACCCCTGCACACAGTATTCAGAAGAGCCAGCTCTGGCGGTGAGTACATAACCTGGCGAGTGCATCTCCTGCAGGGCATTTCGCTGGGGGGGGGAATGCATTTGGGGGAATTCTGTAGAATCCCTCCATTGATTTGCAAGAATGGACTACGAGAATGTAAAGGGACCACGCACCTGCATTAAAGTATATATGATGGCTGGAGTGTCCCTTTAAATAGAAATAATAACAGCATAAACAATTGCTCTGCGTTCCCTTTAAGATAAAACTATTCTTTATTGGTATATTTGAATGAATCCGCTACCAGCGAGGCAGCTCAGGACGGGATTATATATTCAGAAATCATATTAGCTGCATTCTCTTTGTCACATCCCAAACTTTTTTTTTTAGGCAGCAATGAGGTGCGGGTTATGCGACAGCACAGATTACAAAATTGAGTTTTGTTTTTGGCAACTTAGATTTTAATAAATGCGTCGTCTTGAAATCGGCAAGCACGGTATCATTAAATAATACGTTCAACTAATATACAATTTTAAAACAGGAGAGATCTGATTAAACAACAGCCAAGCATATGGGTTGATCCCAGCTTGCCTCCGACATGAACTCTGGGGGATACGCTAGTTATCAGTTGGAAATAATGACAATCTTTAAACAAAGTTGGTGGTGGAAATGATGCTTTGGAAAAGTGGGACAAACAAATGCCTTGTAATCAGATCTAGTTACGATAATAACATGGTAGGAGTAGGCCTGTTACATTTGGTCTAGCCTTTCTTCATCTAAACAGCAGGACGGCCTTTCCGAGGAAGCTGTTTATTTGCGCAGAACAAAACGAGAACATCGGAGTTGACTTATCTTCCACAATTTCTGCTTCCTGCCTTCAAACAGCTCAAAGACAGACGTGACAACGCTTCGCGCAAGATGCCTAAAGTGGCGGGCTGGCTAAATAGTGGAGCCCCGCCGACTAGTCTGTAATTTAACAATTTTTTATTTTTTTTTAGCAATTTGATAATTAAATGTTTTTTTTCCCCCAACCCAGGAAAAATCTATCTGATATCCAGACATCCATGACATATAAAAGAAGGAGGAGTAGGTTCGGTTAAGTCGCCCTCGGCACAGCTTGTTTAAATATAAGCCTTTACTTAACGTAACGTACCCAATTCTCCTTCTAGCTACAAAGAAAACAATATTGTGTACTATAGGTCAGTACATATCAATACACCAATCCACATCATACCAAGCATATATATGTACCACATATATATATATATATATCGTATGTATTACGTACAAGAACATGTATACAAAATACATATACGTATACATTAATGCACCCACTATTTAAAGCTATATACTAGCTAATGCATACATATGTCCCATAGCCAGTCTGCCAACTACATTCATATCACCATTACATCCTGGCAAGGCCCTGATCAGATATGTCAGCTTTAATGCCCTTGCGAATGCAACTCCCCCGGCACTCAAAGTGTTAAAGAACAGGCACCCACCCCCATCCTTGGTCAAAGCCTGGGTCACTGCTAGACTAAGTGTTAAACTGGATAATGAATGATTAATCTCTTCGCTACTAAATCCATCAAGCCAGGTTATGCTTGGTCTAAGAACCAGATAAATATTTCTGCCATTTGATGAGTGTCTCGCTGCTTTGGATACAAAGGGTTAAACCAGGTAATGCATGGCTCACCCATGTGCCACTCCAAGGGGCTGATGCGTCATTAGGCGATGTATCATGCCTGTGCTGGTACCAAAGTGGTTAAACAACACATGTCGCACTGTAAGGGTTAAACGTTTCCATGAGGCCAGCCACGTGGCTCTTATTTATTGTGACGGCGTTACTTCTCCAGCGTTAAATATGATCTGGTGGAATTAGTATCTCAGAATGATTGTGCACACAATAGGTTAATCCGTCTGCGGGCGGTCAGTGTGATCAGCCATATGATATGGATCATATATTACGCCAGGGGTCCCATGTCCTGTATCCTCATCACTTGCCATCAGTGAGAAGATAAAATGGGGGGTTGGGGGGGGTAACAGACGGTAAGTAGAGCTCCCCAGCCTCTTAAATAATTGTCATTAGGACTTCGGCTGGCATCGCATTACCGGCGCAAAACTAAAATTAGCAAAATGTCAGAAATGAAAAGATTGATTCACCCAGACGCAATTATCATTTAAAAGTGCTTGATTGAGGTGCTGCAGTCGGGTGATTTATTCTGCATACCATATACATAATTAAAGTAGTGGAGCGGAGTAATTTATCAATCTACCGGTGGAGGATGGAGGTGAGGGAGCTGTATATGTTTGTTTTATTAAAAAATGCCTCGGGCTGCAGGGGCCGCCCTCGTTTCTTTGGATGTTTCGCTTTTACATTGCAGAGATGGTAGTGGATACGTGGAACAGCTTCCCAGCAGAGGCACTAGAAATTAATGAGATAGGCATATGGATTTCCTGAAGCTACAATGCAACAGTGCAGACTACTTGGGTCACTATGTTGCTATCTTATGAGAGTGGTAGATAAGTGGATCAGCCTCCCAGCAGAAGTGGTAGAGGGAATGTATACAAACAGGGCATGGTCATAAACCTATCTTGAATCCAAGACCAACGACTGATTGAGTAGCCAGAAATAGACTAGATGAGGGGGGGGGGTCTGCCCCTAAATTCTAGGTTTCTTTCTTCTTGTTTTGCTTGTTCTCTGCTTATTCCAGCAGCACAAGAGGAGGGCCACTGATCGCTGGTCTGGGACTTGAGGGCTAGAAAGTGAGAGTGTTAAAAACACACACACACACACCGGGGACAAGCAACACACACACGGGGGCGAGGAAGAGGAAGATACCGGGAGATAAATATAGGAAGCCGAGTATCTGAAGGAGCAGAAGGGTGTGCAGGGGAGAGAGAGGGGGAGTGATCAGGGGAGGAAAAAAAAAAAGAAGAGAGAGGGAGGGAGAGGAAGAAAGAAGACAGGGAGGGGGAAAGGCAAGAAAACGACACCTCGCCAGGCACTCAGTTTTAAATCCGCTGCCTTTTTTTTTCCTCCCCTCAATGTTACAAAGCCTGAGAGCTTCTCCTTTTTCCCATTCGTCTCCTGTCACTTCCTTCCTGGAGGCTTTCAGGACGAGTCCGGTTACTTTCCATCCTGCCAGCAGAGAAGCCACTTTCCAGCCCGTGCCTGGACACACAGATCCTCTGCTACTAGTGGATTGAGTTTGTGCTCCAGCCCCGCTGCTGCTGCTGCTGCTGCTCACTGAATCTAGTGGGGACCTACAGTACTCAAGGGTGACAACAAGATCCCTCTGCTTTTTTCCCCCCCCACCTTCTTATTGATCCTATAAGAAGAGGACATCTCAAGGACTGGTGACAGCTGCAGATGCCTCATGTAAGTAGACTTTGAGCAGTTCCCAGCTTTGATCGGTATTTATTTGTTTAAACATCACTTGGGGTAGACTTTGCTCCCGTACACTTTCACGGGATTCTTTGGCGATCAAAGTTTAAAAAGGACAAGTGGGTTCTTGAAAGCCTCCTTGTGCCTTCTATTGAAGTGATCAGAGATGATCTTCTCAGTTGTGTGTTTCTTCTGAGCTCAGCAGTGGGACTTCCACATTTCACAGCAAGACATGACCTTGTGCACTTGTATCCAGCTTATCATTTTACAAAGCAGATCAGATTGCATGGGGATTTGGTGCCAATAACACATACTTCCTACAGGATATGTGCACTAAGGACCTGTGCCTGGATCCTTAAGATACAACCATGTATGGATTCCCATAGATCCAAAGGCATGTGATTGATACTTAGAGATGTACCTTCAAGGAGGCATCAGCTGTAGGTGCTCATCATACCTCATCATGAGTCTCATCATAGTTTGAGTTCTGTTACTTGCTCTACTGCTGTTGGGCAGTAATCTGAAATACATAACATAACCTCATCATGTCAACTAGATGCCTACAAGAATGGACCTCATTCTTAACCTTAAAAGACCAGAGATGTTAAATAATATATACAGGTAGTGATGACAGTGAAACCTTAGTCTGAATGATTAATGTCCTTAAAGGGCCATGTCATGTTTTATTTCTTGGCTTCACAGAGATACACCACAGGCTGAAAATGTATACTTAGACATTTAAAGTGCCAGCGCACAGGGATTCTTTTAAGGTGCTTAACCGCTTAATATAAAATAATAAAGAAGAGAAGGTTCCAATCAGAATCGCAAGCTGGTTACCAAAAAAGTTAACAAGAGTGGCCGCATCACATCAAAGTCTAATTCCCGTTAACTTTTCTGAAAGATGCAATTAGCTCGTTATACGAGAAGCCAGAAATAGGACTATCTGACGTTAAAAACAAATATATTAGGTAGCTTAATGTGGCCGCCGATTTAAGATATTCGTATCGTACATAATAAGTATAATCCGTGAAATCTTGGCTGTAACCACCTGCGATCCACAAAACCCGTTCCTGGTGACAACATTCTCAGTACTTAAGGAGTTAAATTTTAGAATATTGTATAATGTTAAATTTCCTCAAAGATTCTTGAAAGTAAGTGGGTCACGCATTCTCTTCCATGATATCCACTATGGATTCTGGTATCTCTTTGGCCTTCTCATTAACCCTTGCATGTAATATTTTTTTTACATATTACATATGTGATATATAATGCTATAAGGATACCTATGGACAGCATAGTATCGGATGCGAAATTGGCTTGTGTTTTGGCATACGCAGTGTTTGTCATCACAGGCCAAAGTTAAGCTTCCAGATATTAAAGGATTAATGTTAATCTTTTAACTGTATTAAGGAGCTGAACTTTTGACAAGTGAAATGTTACTGTAACAGAATATCACCCGAGTTAAATAATAATATTATTAATAAGGCCAAAAGCATCACTCATTTCCCGGCTACTTGCGGTTGCATTTATAGATTCTTTCTACATCAATAGTGAGATTTACAAAAAAAAATAGATACTTACGTAGTTAAGAAATTGATTAAATGTAGAAGCTCTATATACTTTAGTAACAGTAAGAGACAGTGGAGTGTTTATTTATTTGTTGTATAAATAAAAGTTGTATACAAGTTATAACAAAAACTAAAATAAAATATAACTGGCAATCATTTTTCTTCTTTCATCAAAAACAGTCACGTGCATAGGTTGTAGAAAAAAATTTCTAAAAAATAATGTAATATTCAATTTTGTCGCATTAATAATTTAGTTAAAAAAAAGGTAACACAAATTTTAATTAATTTACACATTATTCACCATATAAAAGTAAATGTAAAAAGTTTGGAATGACTTTTTATTTTTTTAAAAATAGGTCAATATTTTATGTATAAAATGCATTCTTATTTTGAGACTTGAGATGTCCCTGGAGTACATTAAGAAATATTATTTTCCAGAAATACCCTACTGTAACCATCATATTGTGTATCCGCTCTTTATTTTATGGAGCCGTGTTGATTTGGAAAGATTTAGTGAAAAATAATAATAAATTTGGTATTTAAGTGAGAAATCTGTATGTTAGAATTCTTCTAAGGGAACTTTGTTCTCTTAGTTATGGGCTGCTAAATCTACTTGTGCTTTGGAGAAGTGAGGGTTACAACGGTCCACGAGGACAGATGATTAATATTTAGTGGCTTCAGAAGGGCATGTTCCTCTAACGTTTATATTGGCGTTTTGCTCTAGAACGTGGCTTTTTAAGTTGGATCTATCATCTCTGTGAAATCAGATCAGCTTTGTTGGTCCTCAAGCAGAGTGAACAGGGGTAATATAGTGTTGTGTGCCAGATAATAGGGGGATTAAGCAGTTCACTTGCCATTTGGATCAGCCAGAGTGAAAAAGCTGATATTTGCGGCACAGCAAATTCACGCTTCTGGCTTATATGATTATAGCCTAAAGATGATATATCCCGGTTGCTTAGTCATGTTTTAATGTGTCCTTTGCCAAAAAAAAAAAGGAATTGATTCCAATTTTAATTGAAAATGAAAATAAAATCCTTGCCTTTTGTTAAACTTGAGGTATGAAGTCCAGTCCTTGAACATAATGCTTGAAATTTATTAAAAAAAAGAAAAAATAAAGAATAATATTTATTTTATATATATTTCCTTTTACTTGTAAAGTAGCTCAGCTGTGGTGTTTAATAATTTTATATATTTTATAAAATATTTTATAATTTTTACATATAAACCATGATAAGGGTAGAGTTAGTGACCAAGCTCTTAATGTGCGAGTGATATATGAAAGCCTTGGACTTTTTTGGCTTGGAGTGCTTAAATGATACTATGATCAATAGGAAAATTTAATGTCAGAATCTTCACTCTGATGAAAACAATACTGATTATTTTATACGTCTTCGTAAAACTTCTCATATAACCAAAATTTTAGGTGTTAACACCTTAGGACACATTTTATGCACAGCATTTTCCCCAATTTAATGTAAAATACCTAGTAACATATTGTTATATTTCACTCAAATTGCCAATTTTTGCTTGCTGCTTTTTCATCATATAGATCTTTGTTATTCACATATGTATTTTTTCCCGTACACAAAAAAAAATGTCAGTTTCTAAGTTTTCAAAATGTAAAAACTGAATTGTCGCCCAGAATCGTCTGATATATTCTTATTCTACAAGGCTGCCAGTGGGTATATTTAACCCTGTGGGTGACGCGAGAAGTAAATGTCACTTTAAGATGTTAAAGTGGACTAAGAGAAGTACCATATTTAACAGCTTAGATGCCCCTGATTAAGCTGACATCCCGAGAAATTTGTCTGCATGTCAATTCGACTGTAAAACATTACTGAACAAGGCTAGAAAGCTTACGTGTTTGATAGAAAAGGCAAGTATTTCAAACTCTTTTTAAGTACTTCTCATGCACGTAAGTTTTTGAGTGTATTCTATTGTTATTCTATAAGTTTGATCAGGTCTCGTTTCTTTATACCTTCTCTCTTATTGTTTGAGATACGTCAAAGATGTCGAAATAAGTTAAGCATCATTAAGATTCCTCCCATATCTACTTCACAAAACATTTTTTGGGTCTGCTTTCGTAGTTAGTGATTTACTTTTGCCTTGTCACAGTCTCTGGCAGATATTGTCCAGCAATGGTTGCGAAGTCTCCTCAGATAGAATGACCACTCTGCCTGGTTCTTCCACTGTTCTTAATGCTACCTCTTTTCCACGCGAACCATATAAACTAGTTGCGAACAATGAAAATACTTGTGTAGAATTCCCATAACGTTAGAATGTCCATGTCATATTGTTCACCCAGTCTAGAACCTTCTTCTTTATAGTATACTCATCAAACTATTACATACACTGCAAATTCCGAACTTAAATCTACCACTCTTCTCATCACGACAGCCCAATTTATTCTAGAGTTATCAGTTGGTGCTGTTCTGCCTATTCTATTTTAAGTTCTAAATGAAGGGTTTTTGAGGATGCTCGATTTGATGAGTTATAGTTGGCACATTCTTTGTTATGAATTCATAAACATAACAATTATTTAGGCACAGGATTTATTGAAATTCATTTGAAGGTCCCTGTGTTCAAGTCATTGACCTTTGGATTTGGATGTGGATTTTTATCTTGACCGTTAGATAAAAAGAAGGAAAAACGTGTGTATACTGCGTTAATAATAGTTGTTAAATTAGCAATAGTATGTCATCACCTACGAGTGAGGCCGGGATCCAGAACTCACATCTTTCATATCAGGGAAACGTGTGTTTTGATCTCCTTGTGCAAAGTTTTGAAAATGATTTCCCAGTTGACCAGAACCGGAATTTCTGTGAAACCAAGATCAGTCAAACCCGGTTTCCTACAGTTTACCAAAATGTATCTAAGCCACCCATGACCATGGATGTATACTTTATATCAAGTATCATAACATAAAAGCAAATAATAGCTTTTCAAACTACTCATTACCATCGAAAAATAGTTTATGACGATTATATTTGACATGCATATATGCAGTGTTTTTCCAGTTTCTCAAAACACATAGCACGAGGCAAATGGCCAAGATGTGGGTATATTTATTTTGAAAAGAGCTATATATCATTATCCCCCCCCCCCCACAACAATCTGGCTGGATCCAAATAACGTGGCCAAAAAAATAGTAAGGGCATAAGTAATCACACGAATATTGGAATGGCAGCAGCCACACACATGTACGTGTATGTTAGTATAACGTTAGTGTTTGAGTTAATTCACATAGATTGATGAGTTATGTACTATGTGGGTATCCGCATGGCCTCATTGCCTCTACAGTGGGACTGCATGTAACCTAAACATTTTAATTGCACACAGGTCTGAAAGTGACAGCTTTTGTTACACTGTTATACATTAATAATAAAAAAAAAACAATATTTACGATATGGTTTGGCTAATGATGGTCAAAAGTTTAAAAATAAGTTTAAAAATGACCGTAAGATAAAATACTGGTTTATTACAGTATGTGAAATATACGTAATGATTGCTATATGGGTCATGTCTGTACAAATGTCAATAATTTGCACGTATTCTTGGGGCACCTAAAGTAAAATCAAAAGTTTGTATTTTATGTTGGCAAGTGGTAAAAGTAGAGTTTTTCTTTAAGATGGGGGCCATTATGAACTATGTAGACATATAGACACATGGTTCCAGTGTCCAGGGCTTGTTAAATATCTCATGAGGAATCTAATTTGCTTCTGGAAGATCAAGGTCACCATCGGATAATCTCAAGGGTGGCCGTTATATTTGCTTTTGTGCAAGTCAGAGGTGAACAAGCTGACTATCCATTCCGTTGTTAGTGTTCAATTATATGCAGACAAGTGGATATGATATGTCAGTCTTTTTTTCAGTTCTGAAGACAATATAAATATTATTTATGATAATGTATATATTAATACTGGTTGGGTATATTTACTGTATACAATCAGAATAAATTCTGCCACTTGGCGTCCAGATTTCAGTCTGCTGTTCGATAACGTTTCGGAATATACTGCTCGAATGGATGAATGTATGGGTGCACCGTTGACCACGAACGTAAGAACTTTTCTCTGGCATGAAGGTAGTTTCTGTTTTACTGCACCTGTGGTGTCGTGGCCCCTGTATATAGCTGGGAACTTCCCGTGGTATCTTTGCCCAGAAATTTCATGACCTCCTCTGTATGGCTATAGGCGGCAGGACTAGACTTCTGAAGGACTTGGCACTGCGCACGGAGTGGGATGAGCTAAAAACCACTTACCCATCCAGAAATCAAGAGCCTGTTAGTCAGCTGCAATACCTTGAACCTCTGGGGCAGATGTTCCCAAAGATGCCCATATATCACAGCATTCTAAAGCGTCAACAGTATAAATATATTATTGCTAGCCTACATTTCTTCAGCTTTTTGTTCATAAACAAGTTCTCCTTCAACAGCCTGTATGACTCATGATGTAAATAACGCTCTATGTTCGAGAGTTTATTCAGTGCGGCATTAAGTAGTAAACATTTGTGAATGACCCCATCGAGATAAGACAGTTTGTATGGCTTTGTATCTGCATACATTGCATTATCTGGGGAACCGTACTAAACACAGTTATGTTCAGGATTTGGCACAATCTCCCCCTTTACACTAGGAGAATCAAAAGATCGCCCACTTCACTCAGGGTCAGCCCCATAACAACAATTTCTTGGTGACGTCATGAGATGTTTAAGTTCCTTAAATTCATGTCATATTAATTTATATTAATACTTTTTTTTACATTACTTTTAAGTAATATACACTTAATTGCACATATTATTATTGGGACTTATTGGCATGGATCACGTCGAGGGTGCTCATATCCGCTAAAAAACTCCAAGGGAACAGAGAAAAGGCATGGATCCTGGTCACAGAAAGGGGATACTTAGGTGGCCTCTATTACAAAGAAAAGGCTTGTAAAATGTGTTTTAAAGGCACCTTTGTGGATTTTTTTCCCTCAAGAACGAGCTAATAATTGCTTTTCACAAAGAAGCTGGCTGCGTTGAGCTATAGGCTCATCAAACCCCTGTGAAGTTACAAGTGTTTGACTTAGAAGTGACGCCGCGTGGAGCATGTTTATAAAATCCATTCAGTGGATTTACGGAGAACCTGTTATAATGGATGCCCAGGTATCTCATAATCTGCAAAGTTTTATAGATTAAGGTAATGAAGTTACTACATGTTTTAGCCGTAATAATTCCTTATAATTGACAGGTAGTTCCAGTGTATTGCATATTGACTCCATTGACATCCACCTACATTATAAACACCTACTATTATAAACCTGCTAACCTTCAAGTCGTGAACAGCTTGTAGGAGAACATTTATTTTGATAATCCGGCTCATCAGTGTAAGATTATTATGTATTGGAAGATTCCTGACAGATGTTAATCTGTAGCGTACTTTGATAATCCTTTTGCTGTAATCTTTGCGACAAGATACGGTAATTTATGCTAAGGCTACAGATCCATAATCAGGTGGAAGATTCATATGAGGTAGAGTTTCTAACATGTCCACTGACTGCTTGCTTCACTTCTTGGAGTAAAGTTCACTCGCACACAATTGTGTCCCATACTGTATTTCGGGATCGCTCTTATGTTTATTATTTCCTTTTTGATTTCCTTCACCAGAAGAAAGAACCCTTATGTTCTAAAATCTGCGGTCTCTTTGTTCTTGTTCATGTAACGTATCACTTATGCATCTTTTTTATTACAGAAGCATTACTGCATCTATTTTACTGTCTTCAAAGATACAGTTCTTTGTCTGCTTTATTTCCTCTGCCAGAATCTTGTTCTTGCTTCGTTTCTGTATCTTCATTGTTTGTTGGTAGTGGGCAGTAACAGCCCCTAGAATGGAATTTTAGTTTTGTCTAAGTTTATCAGTCATGTTTGTGTGTCTCAGACTGCAGGTATTTCAGAAACATTTTCCGTAGTGCATAACAAATCGTAGGCGGGTCTTCAGGAAGTGGAATGGACATTGTTGGTGCGGAAAGAGTTCCACAGATAAAGTGCAGTGGTCAACAAAGTTTTCCTACATGACAGTTCAGTAATGGGAGAGGATCTTTTCCAAAGCAAGGGACAAAATTAGATACAGTGATTTATTTCCAAAGGGCTAAGTTGGCTTAGGTATACATCATAGGGTGGTACTTTTCAAGAACCAACATGTGGTTCAGATGTGTTCAGAGTCAGCTGGTTTTGCATTAGAAGCCATAGTTGTTTGAAAGCTTCCTTGAGTTGCTAAACTTGGGTTTGAAGACTTGTTCATCAGTTGAGCTCACAAAATGAAGCTCAAGCTGAGTCAATGTGGACTCAACCCAGGACAGCTCTCAAGAAAAGTGCAGTTCCTCTGAGAATATTGCAGTTAGCAAACCCTCTCACTTGCCCTAGAAAGATACACAGGGAAGACCAATTAAAGCCAGCAACCTGTCACCCAAGACTTGATCTTGATCTGGTATATATATCTTTGGTAAGTTATAGACAACCAGAGGGCCAAAAGGCGAAAATCCCTTCAAACCGAGCAGGAACACGGTGGGTTCATATAACGCGATGGAATGTGGTGAAAGCTCAGCTGCTCACAGTGCCATCCATAGCCTGCTGATAATAATAAGTAATGCAAATGCTTAATTTCTTTATTATAAGAGAAGCTGATAAATCATATTTATTACATTTCATATACAGAGCAGCAGCAGGTTCCAAGGCACTTTTACAATAAGGGAGAGTAAAAGTTACAATAACATTGAAATTGGCAACATACAAAATTGACAATAAGGTTAATGCAAGTTAAGGCATACTGGTACAGGCGGGGAGGCTAGCCCTGCTCCTGCAAGCTTACAATCTATTCTGAGTGTGATTACTACTAACCTCAGAGATGCAGTTTGACACCAAGACCTTAACTGAGTAAGATATTTAGTGTTGCCATTACCATTGAGTCTGCCAATATCAAACTCACACACTGGCCATTCAGCTCTTTCACCCCCACAGGGTAGGTGCAGAAAATAAAAGCGGTGTCATGGAACCTTACAGCATGTAACACTCAACGTAATAAGTCACACAGTAGCAATACAATAGCAAAGCTAAATGTGATGCCTCAGGCTAGGTAATGTTGCTGTAATAGAAGGACATTGTTAATTGTTGAATTATTATATAGTACCCACAAGTGGGTATCTATATTTGAAAAGAATGCCAAACAGAAGTTAAAACCTTTTAGTTCTTGCCCACCTTGAACATTTTGAGTACGAATTGGAACATTTTAGCCTTGATAGATTTGGCCGAATGACAAGGTCCTTCCCCCATGCATTTTATCTTCAGTTTTGTGTGAGGGGTGTGCTTTTTGGGTTCAATAGACATCCTTTTTTCCCTCTGCTGTCCCCTCTTAACCGCATATTTATACCTCTCAGTCATAATTAAGTGTAAATTGGGTGCAACTGCAGGATCTTCCCTTTGAGTCAGAAATTCCATTAGGTGGAGAAGTCAGAGGCAAGTGCCCACTTTTGAATTTGGCTGACCTTTCCAAACATCCCGTACACTGGAAAATGCTGAGTGTTTCACGACATCATTATTACAGCTTTAATATAAAATTCATAAGGTAGACCTCTACAGGAACATTTTAGATCAGTAGTCCCTAGTAGTAGCTATTTTATTAGATGGCACTAAGCACAGGACCACCACTCACTCAGTAATGGATTAAAACATTTATTTATTTTACTTCTTAAGTCCCGTAACGTAATGGTTATAAGACTGTTAGGAGAATAGTCAAGTTTTCTTTTGCTTGATTAAGATTTTACTTTCAGTTATTATTTTGTATTGACCTAATCAGTTAAATATTAATATTAATTGCAATTTTTTTTATGTTTTACTAAATTTAGCCTTTACCATACAATGTCTACTCCTCTTTTCTGCTCATTACTCTCGTTTTAAGTTAAAAAACTTAACCGGGACCAAAAGTAATTAAAGAGTTCCTTCATATGTCTGCATTTGAAAGAGTTCCTTGTGTGGGATCTAGAAGTAGCTTAGTACATCTCATACTTATTAATAACTTATGAATAGGTAAAGTTTTACGAACTTCATACAATTATTTTTATTAGTAATCACATACCACTTGTAATAAACCACTGACTTTAGCCGTGCCAGACATAAACATTTTCTTTGGCCGGGTAAAAAAAATAATAAACCCTAATCTCAGGTGAAAGCTAATATTATTGAAGTATAGGAAAAAATGTGAAAAGGTCATGATTTTTCTGAAGACTTCTTATCCCGATCCTGAACACACCCTTTCACTAAACATTCAGGAAAGGGAAAGGCAAATTATTAAATATGTTTGCACTCAACAAATTATGTGGTGGAGCTGAAACAGCTTTGGCAGACCCTCTAAGTGATTGTTACGACTTCCTTGGCTCTTCAAGAGTTAATGCTTGCATTACAAGTGTCCACTCATCATTTAGGTGCTATGGAAATATACTTAATGCTATGTGTGCAAACATTTGCTTAAAGATTACAGTACAAATTTAAGTTAAAGTCCGACATGCGCGTAAATATTTTTTAAATATACAAAATAAGCTACATTTTTCATAGTAAGCTTGGCAGCTGAAAATATAATTGTAAATGAAGTACTAAAGAAACTTTTTTTGTAATTGAATAGGAAGGAATTAGTTATTCGCTAGTGGCAAACAAATTGAAACACAGTATTTCTAATGCCGGCGGTATCGTTAATTGCATTGATGAGGATGAATGCAAAAATCAATCAAATTTTCCCAGAAGGTGAATAAGTCCTTCATGTCTTCAAAAGAAGTCAGAAAGGCGCCATCGCCCCAGCTTTATGGTCGTTACTCTGAGGAGTAATTCTTTTATAATGGAAATGGAAAGTTTCCCATAGGTAAGTGGCATATTTAGGAAGGAGTCATATCTCTATACCACCCCAGCAACAAATAAAGGGCCATATTTAGGAAGCATAATTATGAGGCAAAGTGCCTAAACTCACTGTTGTTCATGGCTATGGCCTAAAAGTTATTTTCTGGTATACATATTGTAAGGTTGGTCAGGGAGTAGTCATGACCAACAGAGGTCAACCACATCAACAAGTATGAAGATGAACATAAGGTAGACTTCGGTGGAATAGTTTACCTACATTTTTCTGGAAAAAAAATATTTTTCCTTCAGTGGTATAAAGCTCTTTATAGCTTTATTAACCCCTTAATGACAAAGCCCATACATGTACAGGCTCAAAATGCATTGTTTTCAATGGGTTTAGGGACCGCCCATTGTCCTTATGGGGTTAACCTGACTCATTGTCCAAGATAGTGCCCTTGGCCCACTTCATAAAATGACTTCCTGTTCCCTCTAAGGTTCCCTCAGACTTTGCTTACATACATAAGGAACACGAGCATGCGCTCAATATCCGCGTGCCTGTGCTCATTCTCTACATTCAAGCGCGGCTCCCTGTGAATGACAATTAAGTTATTTTATTTTTTTCCTCAATGAAATTCCCGACAAAGTTGTGGATATTTTGGAAAATGACCTCCTGCACATAAAAATATGTACTTGAGAATTCAGGAGCAGCTCCACTAATAAGGATGAGTTATTTGCAGCAATGACTTCTGCTGCGTGTTTTTAGCAGTTTTTAGATGGCGTATATTTTGGGTGTCGGTAGGACACACCAATGGTCTGTTTGCAAACTGGTAAAGTTTTGAAGGATTCTCGCTCTCTGGGTATTAATTATTCTTCATTAGTTATGTGTTCTGCCAAGGTATACATGTGCATTTTTTCTGTGTCATCTGGCCCATTCCCAGCAGATGCACACAATCTGTTCTGCTGTCACTAACAGGGTTGAGTTTGTGAAAGGAATGTGTCAGAACACGCTGCTTCAGTCACTTTTTTTACAGATTTTCTGCCAGAGAGTGAGCATTTTTGCCCTACTTTCTTTTTATTTATTTCTTTATTTTATTTTTTATTCTCCCTTTCCCGTTAGGATGATTTCCAAGAAAGAGCTACACATTGTATCTATATTCTATGCCCTACCATATGTTAATCATTATGTATATGGCCTGTTTACATTCATGCCATGTGATCTTGTAAGCAGTTTAATCGAAGTCTTAAGTACAGTACTGAGTACTATATGTCATTATATAGGCATGTGATTTAAAACGCATGTCCGCCCTGCTTTAACATTTTGGTTTGCATATGTATTCTCCTGTTATTAAAAATATAGTTCGATTTCTGAAATACAACTCACTTAAATATAGATTTTTAAATATTGTCTAGAAATTATTTTCAAATGGATAGAATGAGAGAAACTGCATACTGAGCATTCTAGATTTTTGACAAGTACCGTAATAATGTAATGGGATTCAGACCCAACTATGGAATCCTGTGCCATTGCCCTGTGGCCATGGACCACCAAGGGCCTCCAAGGGTGGTCCTTAGGATGATACAGTGGGTGTAACAAAGAGAGGTCTGTGTGGTTATTGTCAACATGAAGGAACAGCTTATTTTGTATTTTACAAGATTATGGTTATAGCTCTAATTTAACCATTGAGAGGCTGCAAATGCCACAGGGTTCCGGATTCCAAGCACCTTTAAAATGATGGGATTGGGACCCTGAATGTACAAAAGCCCACAAATTTAAAAATTGTATACACTCTGTGACTAAGAAATAGGTCCAGATCTGGTCACCCACTGGGCATTTGCCCTGTATAGCTCATGGCCAGTCCAGACCTTTCCTGGCCATACAGCTAGGATGAATACAGAGGCCAATGTGGGTCAATGCTTTTCTTGACATAGGGTGCCAGGAGCAATCATTTGGCAACTATGCATTCCTCCTGGTAGATCACCAAGGATTGCACCGGTTTACCCCGTAGCCCATAAAAGGTCCATTGCTTATCTTTATATTGTTCAGCAAACCTAGACTTCTCTTTGGGCAAAAAGGGAATATATATCCCCAGTGGGCTGCTATACCTGGGCCTAATTTTTATTTGCAGAAGCCATTTAGTCACTTAGCCCATGGACTATTGTGCTTTAAGCCCTGCTGCCCATGGACTAAACCCCTGTGGTCATTTGTTTAGAACGTGAAATGCCTATGAGGCCTATATTAGTCCAGTGTGCGGAAATCTGTCTCACAAATTCCTAAAAAAAATAAAAGATTAACACGGAGCCTTGTCTTAAAATATAATGAAAGAAACATGTAAAAGTGAATATTTTTTATTATTTTACTTTTGGAAGAAATTCTTCTCCAACAGAGAAGAGAGAAAAAAAAAGCTTACATTTTTATGCTTACATGGCAAAGCCTGGTTCACAGATGTTTTATTTTCAACCCCGCTTTAAGTAAAGTGAGCTAATCAATATGCATACATAGCTAATTATGTATAACTGTGCCAGGAACAGCTTACAAGCAGAACATGCTATGGCTGAATAGGAAAGGAAATGTTACTTGGCAGTGCATTGCTCAAAATTGCCCATAAACAGTAAAAACGTAGTTATTAAATAAATAAATGCTTTCTTCTGCTACAAAAGAAATATATTTTGAGAAAAACAGACCCAACCAGATCATCAAAATCCAATCTGTGAAGGAGCCAAGCTGTATTAAAATCCCTATTTTACAGTTAAATGTTTCTGGACGTCAAGCTGGATACATTTCCACCCAAGTTACGAGGATTGCACTAAACAGGCGCTTTTGGATTTATTTTTTCTGAAATCTAAAATGGGTTCTAAGTGTTCATGGACATTGAATAAACTGATGATATGGAAGAACAAGTAAACCGAGATAACATAGGTACAAATATTACAGCCACAAACTAGATGTATACACATAATACATAATACAGTATATTCAATAAAGTATATTCTTATAGGTAGAACTATATATATATTGTATATATAATTTTAAATTTAATAAACATATTTCTTTATGCCCCTAATTGTTGTTTTGGTGACAATATGTTGATTTCGGACCTTTTCTCTGCGCCTCTCTTTTAAACCTTCCTTTAAGTCCATCAGCCAAATTAATTTCAGTTTTTAAATTAAAATATGATTAACTAATGATGTTAAAGGGTTTTATATATTTTGCAAGAAAACTGCACCAGTTCACAGCCAGCAGAGCTTCGTGAGAAATGATTCAGACTGAAACTAGATTATGCGCTGTGTTGTAACTTGGAAACTGCTGTTTAATATAGAAGGACCATTAGGGCAACTTGTTACGTCTCCTGAGTTATCAGTTGTAGGGCACTAGAATTATATTCTTGGCCGATGTCCAAACACATACTGTATTCCTTAGCAGCTTCTTCCACAGTGATCTGCCAAGTTACTAAAATGTATTCTACCTGTCTTCTGCCTGTTTATTCCTATGGCCCTTTATTCCTTGTGTTGAGCTACTAGTCCAAAAGCTAGAAGATTTCTTTTTTATATTCATAAGACAAGCAAAGACATTTTGCTTGCTGAAAGTATAGCTTGTTCTTATACAGTATATATATATATATATACGGTATATGTATATATATATATATATATTCTCCCAATTATAGGCCGCACCAGATTATAGGCCGCCCGCACCCGATTATAGGTCACACTCCTATAGTCTGGTGCTAATCTAAAGAAAATATTATAGAAAAACACACATTACTACAAGACTGAAAAAGTATTTTCTTACTCATGCTGCCTCATACCTCACTCACCTCCCACTCTCTCACTCTTACTCACGCTCTCAAGCTCTCGGTAACACTTTCTCATGCTCTCTCTCAGCGTCTCCCTACCTTCTCAGCTGACCGCTTCTGGTCTTTCAAAAATAAGGACATTTCAAAGTGACCCCATACTTTTGAACGACAGTAAATATATATATATATCGATAAAAATTCATAGTGATCGTGCGGATCGTGACCTTGCCATAATTATACAGGATATGTGAAATATGTTTTCCTGCGCCATACGTCTGCATTATCAGTGTGACTAAGGATAATATCTTATAAATGACAGGGATATAAATAGGTCACTTTTTTTTCCATTTAGAATAATTCTAAACTGATTTACACAATTGTTAATTTTTAGGATGACAATTTCTTGCTGAATTTACAGTTTCCGCACACGTAGGAATGATGATACGTAGCCTTAATGCGTTATGACCCAAATAAAGCATTTAGATGTGGGGATTCTTCTGAAAAACAGATAGAGACTGGCGTTCGGTAATTAGTCTAATCCATAACCTTCAATATACTGTTTGCTTGCCTATGATACTATTAGGATTGCAATTCCGATAGGACAAATAATGGGCAGCGGCAGTTAAAATCCACCGGTAATAAATGTATTCATTTAAGATTAACGCATCTGTAATTTTGACGGCTCGATAATTCTTAAATAATAGAACCTTGGTATATACAATACATTTTGCATTTATCACAACTTAAAACAATGATATCTTTTTTTATGTATAAATAATGTTACAAATTCACCGACATGCTTCCCATGCTATTTTTTTTATTAGTTGTTGTCACATCTGCTCTAGAATGGTGAACTAATGACAATAATCCTATAAATAATCATTTTAAATTATTTTAACCTCTTATATTAAGTGCTTTTTTTTAGAATAGTAATAAATATACGTCTGAAAATCAGCCTACAGTAGAAAATAGAATCGTTCATCTCGACAACAGTCTTGAAAACACTTTAGCTGAGGACTCCAGCAATCTGGTCGCAAACGCGTATCTCAGATGCAAGCACACAGGATACTTTCCGAAACTGGTATTCTCTCTCGGGAGGACAGGAGCCAGAAATGACTCCTTTCTTTATCGAATACCATAAATCACATGACATTGAACTGTCACTGTAATGACTACTAAATTACTAGCGGAGTGCCGTACAATAGTTAAGGTATTATAATAAGTACATACTTCTGTGCTCCTTTTTTTTAAACAAATTTTAACCATGATATGTGTTTTATCTTCATGATCGTAATACTCTGTTACATCATGAAACCGAGTTCCGGCAGAGTTGGGATTAAAGGGACAGTAACATAAAATTAATAGGACCTCATTAAAATTCCGATTTACTTCTGTACTATATGTCCAGACTATGCAGGTAACCAATATCGGCTTGGATGGCATAATGAGCTTCTTAAAAATCTAAAGCATTCTCACAACATGTCTTTTTTATCACCCTTTTTTGACAGTTCACATCAGATATGGTATATATATATTTATCAAAAGCCAGGGGCCAGTAGGTCATGAATGGAAGCCTATTCATCACCGAGAATAGCAAGTTTTATAACTAGATTTCTAAATTCTCAACCAAATTTAATTAGATCGCTTTCCATTGCATCTATCCCCTTACTTTTTT
This sequence comes from Spea multiplicata, assembly GCA_009364415.1. NCBI lineage: Eukaryota > Metazoa > Chordata > Amphibia > Anura > Pelobatidae > Spea > Spea multiplicata. The sequence continues at coordinate 52,772,657 of VKOC01000001.1, read as the reverse complement.
TGGGTAGGTTTTACTGCGGGCTGAAAAAACTTGAATACCCATCAAAACCGGCTTCTATAACATTGTGGCGATAGGAAGAGTTATGGCAAAATGTGTTTTTAATAAGATTTCAGAAGAACTGCCGTATGACTTAATATGGTGAAATAAAGCAGAAACTTTTGTTTTGTTAACGTCATTGTACATCCTATTAGTCCTCGGTTCGATCATGCAGGCAACTAACGTGCGTCTAGGTGAAAATTGCAATACAGGGCTAATTTAATGTTTCTCATCAAGAAATTACACGAGAAGCTGGAAACAATACAGACATGGACATTTTTATTTGTTTGCATTTCCTATTAATTAGTATTATATGTCTGTATACCGTATCTTAGCATTCGGCTAAATAGATTAATATATTGACTTTTTTTTATAATGGGCCGATAGATCAATTAAATGTACTTCTGACTTTCAGGAAAGCTGCATATAACCGACGGTATCCCCCATCAGTGCCTAGTTATTGCACACTTTGTGGTCTCATTATCTACAGCCCTGGGCAGTATTACTTGACATGTATTGGAATAAAGTGGGAGTTAATAGCTTTCTAATGTAGTCCTTTGAAAGCAGTTGACGATCATATCTACAACAACACTTTTCAATATAATCGAAGGTTAATCTCTGCTTGAAAAGAGCCCTTTAGAAGCCATTTCAGTCACTAAAGACAAACCTCTGACACATCTTGTGATACTTCTCAACATCTTTAAGTTCTCTGCATGACTGTCAAATATGACGTGCGAAAAACTAACAGTATCACTCTCTCAGAAATGCTCATCCAGTAAATTGGCACTTCTCTATCTGTCACTGTAGAACAATGCTTAAATGTCTTTTCCAAGTTAAAGAAATTCTGTCAATTAAACATTCTATACATATAACATAATGGCTATTGTTCATCACGTCAATTCACCATTTAGAATTTTCAGAACTTTTTTTTTTTTTCTCTTTTCGTACATTATTCTTTTAATGAGTGCATTTTACTCAGTACGGCTGTGAGTCGTTAATGTGGTATATGTTAAATGACAGTGTCATCCTCAGAGGGTCGCAACCTGGCCCAGCTAGTGGAAGTTAACTGGCCATAGCTTCTCATCGGCTTCACCAGACCCTGAACTTTCTGCCTCACCAGACCCTGAAATTTCTGCCTCACATTGATTAATAACTAATGCTTCCTAGCTATGACAAAAGCGTGTAACTTCCACTAGTAATGTAAATTCAAGACCTGCAATCATAGGCCCAATACTCAGAATACTCATAGGAGGCAGAATAGAGTCTTGGTATATGTTACCTGCAAACACTATTGACACAACAATGCGGATTCTCAAATCTCTTGACAATCAATATAGAAGTAGTCTTGGATATCAAAATCTCCAGCTAATGCAGGATACTAACTGTCGTCAATGCCTGAATTTACCCACCAAACTGAATATAAACCACGGTTGTTTATTGAAATATTTATGGGAATTTACATTTTTGGCTTGTTAATATTCCATATGATGAGACACTATAATATGGGCTGATTACCCTTAACCCTTTAAGATTTTGCACATCCCCATCACAGACTTTTGGAGTATCGCTGATTTCAGATTATTTTCTACATGCATTCCATGCAGATCACAAACTTTTCCTATGACTACCTATTCCCACAGCCTGTCTCTACAAGACTCTATGGTTCATTAATAAATTTGTGTATCATGGATCTTTGGAACTTGTATTTTTTTTTAAAATGGCCGCCAAAAGGCTCATCTCATCCCATGTGTTTTATTTCAAATTGTAGAAAAGAATCGGGGATGTACTTGTAATTTATATTCCACTAATGCCAGAATGAAAGACTAAGTCTGAGGTCACGTGAAATAGTTCATGCTGTTTCCTAAACCCAAAGCTGATTTATATTATTTACATGTGCAGCTTGAATTATATTCCATATAAGGCCTTATAAATCTCATTCTGGAACGTAAAAGCCTTTTGTCACATGATACCCCTGGGAACTAATGTTGAGCGATGTAACTTGAGTATATCATAGTTTGTATGCAATCAAACATCATCTTTTGACTTATTGTGTCATCATCAGGTTTAACAATTTTTTGATGCAAAGTGCAAGGTTTTATGGGACCCTCAATGAGCTTTGTATGGTGCTGGATCCATGGTGCTGGATCCATGGTGCTGGATCCATGGTGCTGCTCTCTATTTAATATTGATGCTGAGTTTGCATCAATAAATAGGCAAGTGTTTTATGCTGTGTATTGATCTATAAAAGCTGATACAGACCCAGGAACCATGCACTCATTGCAACAATAAGGAATGTAATTAACGCTTGAACTTAAAAGCACAGTTCAACTAGAAGTGCTAATAGATTGAGGAAGAATGGAACATTCAATTTTATGGTAGATAAAGAATATTCTTACCCTAAACAAATTATTATTGCTAGGCTTTGGATGTTAAGTTTAGCATTTGGCAAAACCTTGACAATCTGAGAAATTATGAAATCATTGTCCTTATTTCAAGATGAGTTTCATTTCCCTAGAATTTTGGATGATACCAAAATAACATCAACTTGACGATAAAGTAGACTTTGATCAGTAATGGGCAAGGCTTCTGGGCAACTTACTTTAGTGCATCCCTCAAAAACAAAGGATTGTGTTGGCATATCCGGAGCCAATGCTGTTCAATATATGTGTTGATATGTGTTGTACAAGATTGGTTTTTGTCATCATGGAATATATAAGGCTCAATCACTTGTAGGAGTTGAACTCTCTAATTTGAACTCTCTAGTTTGTTTTGTATAAACAGGGTGTGGGAAGTTTTTTTGAAATTGTTCTATTCTTAATCACATAAACAATTGGGAAAGTATGTACTGTTGTATACGTGTTATCTTTCATGGGGGTATATTATAAACTGCTTCCTGAGCAGCACCACTCCTCTTTTGTTTTCATAGCTATCTGGAAAACAATTTATATTGTCTAGTATCTACATATCTTACTGCCGGGTCAGATAACATTTATAAGTGACTGGAAACATAAGAAATACTCACAAAAAGTCATTGCCTAAAATTGTGACTTCTGTTGGTATAAAGAAGCATCTTTGGATCATAGTGTCTTCCTCCATAGACACTATATATAAATTGGAAGAGCTTGATTGAGTTGGCAGAAGTTTGGCCATCAGGATGGCTTTTAAAAGTCAATCATCAAAGTGGTTCACAAGGTATTTTCCATTTTATTTTATAAATGCTAGATTGAGGTCCACAGACCTAGCTCTTCAATATATACATATCATTTAGCAATATCATATAGCCTATTTAACTATATTTGCATTTCATAACATATCAAATAAATTGCAGCAAGTTGGCCAGACAAAACTAAAGAGCCCCAATTTGCTTTATTTTTAAGGTTGCTCCTGCTCATTTAGCTGGGCGAGTTACACATGCCAGCGATCTAGCAGTAATCTATTACATTTAAAATGATGTATATATACATATTTAATATATATATATTTAATATGATATATATTTATATATATATATATATATATATATATATATTTAAAGCAAATATAGATAGAGTTAATGAGTGCCCACAGAATGCTGATGAAGGCAATGAATTGAATAGCTTATTCCTAGGGCAGTTTGGACAATGAAAGCAAGTGAAGTCTCTTCGTAAGATCAACTGATATTAAAAGTCTGGGTTTGGTGAAGGATTGAACTCATCTTAGTAGACATTAATTGAATGTGTTAAGGTTTCTGTGATAATCCGCTGTGTCAGAATCAAGATTGCAAACAACACGTTGATGACACCAGTGTGCTCACGCTCATGATGGAAGTCTTGTTAATTATAGCATGCAAATATATTCTGGGAGCCATTTAATACAAAAAAATAGTTGGCACCTAAATTCACTTGACATTACGTAGATCTGATCTATGAGAAAACAAAACGTTCTGCGTGTTAAAGAATACGATCTGCCCCCTAATATGGTAAATTAAGGGTCTATAGAGTTTTTACTAAATCCCTCATCGTTAGTAGCCTGATTATAATTTTAGATTTTTTGTAATAAAAAAAATATTTTTTTTAGATACATTATATCACTATTTATTATTATTATTATTATTATGATTATTACTGTGATTTTTTCAGTCTAGATTTATGTCTTTACTGCCAAATGTAATTTTATGGTAATTCATTTTCAAAATTTCATATATTTGTATTTAAACATTTTTCAAAACTTGGAGACTCCTCCAAATAAAAATCTTTTTTTTACATTTTTTTTTTGAAATGGTCATGCTGTCTTTCTCCCGTGTTCCAAGATGCCCCTGTCCTAACAGTACTTAATACATAAATATAGGGCGCTTATTTGCTTTGATCTAATGGTATTGCACCAACCAAATAGTAGAAATGTATTAAAGATAGAAGTTAAAAAAACGAGTGATGTTTTAAAAATGCTTTTTTTTCCTTTTGACATTTTTTTTCATCAAATCAATGAAACATTACCGATAAGGTTGTCAGTTGCCAAACTTAGACACAGCCGAACATTCAGCCATGATAAAGGTCCTTGGCAAATTGCATTTTCTGTGCTATTCATGAGTCTCGGTATCAAAAACACAGATGCCACAGGGACAGTAACAGTGTCGAAAATGCCAAGATTCCTCAGCTAGCTCCCTTCGATATACACAACAGTGGATATTTTGTTCAGCTCACATTATGTTGTCCATGTGCTCAGACTTCAGCGCTTGCCACAGGGACAAATAGTACCACAGTGTGTTAATTCCGAGAAGATAAGGACTTACTGTGTTGTTTAGAAGGATGGCTTGACAACACAGAGCATCCCCGAAGGCCACTTCTTGCACAATGAAGGTCTGTATTTGATAGTAGTTTTAGAACAAAGTATCAGCCATTCCTTGGCAGAGTTCACCTTTAACCCTTTGCAGCCGCTCTCTGAGCCTTTCTTGAAATCCAGGCGACATAAATGTAGCAGAGGGATTGTTCATTTGTTTCTTAGTGCAAGGTTGGAGTAACCCTTTGAGCGCCTGAAGCAGTATACAAAGAATTAACAAACTTTGACTTGCAAGCAGTTGTTGGAGGACAACTCAGCTTACTCTCCCGTAGTGATGGGAGTCGGGGTCCCCTGGTGGCTGACATTCCGTTTGCTGTTGGTAACTCTCATTACCCCCAGCCACAATGTTAAGCGCTCACCAGTAGCTTAAGCACATGCTTTTCTTCAATGAAAATTTCTGTTAGCCTATCCAACCAGAGTGATGGGTGCTTGGATTGCGCCTGACATGCATAACATGAACGACTGCACCTAAATCACAAGCAGTTTGAGTGATCGCACCAAAGGAGTTAAATTTAAAAGCGGTTTTCTGACCGCAGCCGTTCAGCAGCAGATCCGCATTTTTCAATTTCATTTGTGCAGTTTTCATTTTCAGCAGCTGCGTTGGGTATTTAATCACATATTATCTGCGCAAAGCCCTTTTCTAACATTTGTTAATTGGCTGTTTTCTGTGACAAATTATGAGCTTTTACTTTGATGAGGTTCAACTGTAATCTTGTTGGATTCAAGTATGTCGAGTTTTCAGTGCCTGCTGGCTCTTGAAACCACTGCAAACATCTGCGCGTCACTGCATTGCTGAGTAATGGCAGGATTTGGGCTGGGCTGACTTTTCTAGGGTTTTTTTTTTTCCTTTCCACAGGATATTTTGAGCTCTCTGTACTAAATCCGCTACACAGCCTGCCCTTTTTAGCAGAAGACGGCTCTAAAATTAACAAGTCTTGTGTGAAATTACCAGCGCACGGCAAAGAATGCATCAAAGTTCGCATCTGTTTCAGAGCGCTATTTTGGCTCGGCCCTCGGCGCTTTAATGTTGGGGATATGCAGTGCGGCTAACAAGTGTGTAATTGAACATGTTTCAAGACAGGCCAAAGAATTTACAAAATATAGAATATCAAGCTTTAAAGTTCCCAGAGGAAAACTTACTTACATAAACTTCTAAGTGGCCTTGTTAAGAATTACAAGAGATTTTTGGCCGCCTTTAGATATGATTTTTTTTTAACTCCTCTATAAGCACAAATATATATAATATATATATAATGAAAATATATTTAAATATGAATTGAATAATAATTGTAGGTTATATGCCAGATACTTTCAACAAAATACATACTGTTCAACATAATGTATGTTCCTTTATTTTAATGGCTGCTTTTTTTGTTCTTTATGTATCAATGTAGTTGAAGGGGCGCCCCAGTCGCTTTGAACTTCAATGCATTTGACCGCATGCAAATCAGCCCACGCGTTTGTTGTTTTTTTTTTTAGAGAAGTTAGAAAAATGTGCCTTCTGCCTCATTTGCCTCCATCTCCTCCTCCTACTGCTTCTACTTAACTCAGCAGGAGTGCAGCTCCTATAGTTGGGAGCTGGGTGGCAGACGCTCGAACGTACACACGTTAAATTCACACTCGCTTGATTTCAATTCGAGTTCACCTCCCTCTTGAAAGCGAGTCAATAAAACAGCCATCATTTACAGACATGTAGGCTAAAAGGGTTTGATCATTTCACCGATTACAAAAACACTCATGGATGAGAAAACAGATGGGGTTCCCACATATAAAAAGGGGGTCAAACATATATATATATGTGTTCTGTATAAAATGTTAGGTCCAGCAATTACATGTATCATTATGGTATTGCACTGCAGTCTATCACAATGTAGCTCGTTAAGGGTCTGAGAGATGGGCAGTGCTTCCTCTTGGTCCTTAAAGGGTTAAAGGTAAAGGCACGCTGTGTTGTGTCTTGGACGCGGTTCTGCATGCTGGACACATTACTGTAAACGCCTGCCTATTTTTATTTTCCAAATACTCCTCGTTTGAGTTTCCCCTTTTACAAACAGCTGCGCATAACCACAATTGGCCCGGTTATCTCATTGAAAGTGTTTATTATGTGCGCAATGTGATTATATGCATTAGAACTACGTATCCGAGACAAAAGGGTGTCCTTTTCTAGAATCCAGACGCAGAATGGGCCATTTAGGAACCGGCGTGCTTTTAGTTGGGGGTCATGGTCCTCTCTTACTTCTAAGTTTGTGTAAGAGTCGCAAACCCCCGAGGTTACTTAATTCTCCTGCGTTTGTGATATATTTAAACATTTTACTTTTCCAGACTTCTGCTGGGCGAGGCGACGGATGTCACAAATTTGCTTTTGTTGAGTTAATAATCCCATTCCTCCCTGCTGTATTATACTTCAAACTGCATAATGCCTTCAGATCACCAAGAAATCAAACACCTATCAGGTGTCCAATTCTCTCCCCTTCATTAAATCATAACCCAGAGCTGACTTTAATGGCAGAAAAAAACACTAATTATGTTATAGTATTTTTTAATCACTACCCACCCCTCCCCCACTATATATATATATATATATATATATATATATAATACAATTGCATGTGGGATATCCATTCTACAGCTTTTGCAAATTTCATCTTGTTCGCATTCTGTATAATTGTGTGCGTAGCATTAATTTCACTCTGCTTTCTGTGTCTGGTGTGCAATCCATTGCCATCTGGCACTTGGAGAAATAATATATATATATATATATATATAATATATATATTTATATATATTAAATATAGATATTTCTTATATCTTACTGTTCAAAAGTTTGAGATCACTTAGCTGTTTTCATGAAAAACAAGCAAATTTCTAGCTATTAGAAAAGGGTTTTCTGACGATCAATTAGAGAACACAACGTCCCATTGGCACACAGGAGTGATGGGAGTGATAGACGACCTCTATGCCTATGCAGATATTCCATTACCAGTAATTTACAACATTAACGTTGCTAAAAGTAAGGAGATTGGTAGAATAAAGTGATAAAATATTTGTACAAATTCTGATCAGCTTTAAAAAAAAACAAACAAACAGTTTTTTTAAAAAAATAATCATCGTACTTTAATACTGCAATTGGTTATGATTTTTTTTCAGCGCTTACTACGTATAGGGTAGAACAATATAGCCATATGTATGCTACTAGCTGAAGAAGCTGTTCCACCTCATCCTCAAGAGACTCTTCCTAATTCAACAATTTCTCTAATGCCGAATGCTGTAAGCTTTAAATCCTTAGGCTACCTGCATTAATGATCTCGCGGCACGTGAGCAGTGTACCGCAGCTCAGCGCTCAACATATGTTAATAAATTAGAGCATAAATGAAGGTTAAAAAGATCACCTTTAATGTTACGCTGAGATACAAGATTCTATTCCATTTCCATATGTTTCATAGAAATCCAGTTTTTTTTTTTGTTACATTGTGAAAAGTATGTTCTATTTTTAAGGACAACGGAAGAAAAATGAATAGCAAGTAACACGTGGAAATAAACAAGTAAACATACATTGATTTATATGTATTTATGAAATGTATAGAAGAAAAAAAATATATATTTTTTTAATTTCTTGAAATTTGGCTGAAATTAAAATTTTGCAATGATTTATGTTACTGCTTGAGAAGAAACAGCCATAAGGTTTGTTAGCTGTATACAGATATCACCAAGGGGTCTTCATGCTATATGACCATCACATATACAGCTTGGCACTTTATGGTAATTTTTCCGACTGTACAGTTTTGTGGGTTGTTTCAGAACACATTGAGATCCATCTGTCCCTGTACAAAAGTATCGGATTTTACATTTATAAGGGTAATTACTGTTTCAGAACAGAACATCGCTTTACAACAGGGAAAATAGTATTGAATAAAGATTTTTTATAAAGAACCAGAAGGGCAAAAAGATGGTGCCAAGGACGTGATTAACACAATATAGACATTATTTGAGAGCATAAATAAATATATTTCACTAGTTTACATAGATAAGTATTTTGTATATTTTTATTGCATGACTTTTTCTTTAAGGGGCAACCCAGCCATCATATGCAGTTAATGCACATGCTAGCTGTGTGGTCAATTTACATTTTTATGTGGTCCATTGGGCAAATGCATTTTCCCCTTTCCCCAGCTAAATGTCCTGCACGTGATGCACTCACCTACTGTCAAAGCCAGCGCTGGCTCTGGTGAATGCTGTATGCAAGGGTCTACTCAGACCCCAGTGCACATGTGTGGAAAGTCCTCCCATTGATTTCCTAGGGAGCACTTTCCTGCTAGTGATTGACAGCTTAAGGCAAGAAACGGGCAGCTTTTGTAGCAGGACTGTAACTTATTTTTTCTCCTAGAAGCCCAAGTGATGTAGTTCTTTGAAGTGAAGTTCTGAAGTGAAAAGGGTGCTTCTCCTCCAGAGTGTAAGGCCAGAGTGGATGCTGGGTCCCCAATCTACTCCATCTGGGGCTTCAGTCCCCATACGGAGTTATGAAGCCCCTTCCTTCCCTTACAGGCCAAGAGCGGGCCAGATCTTCTAGGACCTCCTCAAAGAGGAGGCCCACTGAAGTTTTCAAGGGGAGATCAAAAGGAAAAATCCACCCCCCATCTCTACCACCAGCCAATTTAAGTGATTTCTTCTTATTATTTATTATTATTTTATTATTTATTTGTTATTATTTATATGCACTATTCTATTGTGGGGATGTCAGGAACGTTAGGCTGTTCTTTAATGATGTGTACAGTTTTTCGGTAATGGTTTGGGGATCTAGTTTCACTTCGGTTTTTAAAACAAATGCTTAATTGGATTTTACTAAAAGTAAGTCAGTGTGAAGGAGGATTTGTAAATGATGAGGAATGTGGGTTTTTAGCAGTGTACTGAGGACCATGTTCTATGTTCTGTAATTGGGGCCAGTTGGGATCATTTAATAATTGCTGTCACGAGATCACATTTAATTCTTGTTTTAAAGACACTACCGTGGGATAGAGCTGTGCAAATTGTCATCGGAGGTTTTGATTGAACAGTGGTTTAATTAGGTTGATTAGGATGCAAAAGCTGATGAAGAAAAAGAGAACGCGAGTGACAAATTGGCTTACTGAGTCCAGTTTGACAGCACTATCGGATATCTTTATTTTCATTCTGTTTAGAGAGCTGCCTAAATGCAACTGGTCAAACCAGCCAATTATAATACTCAGTGAATCCTAATTGCAAAGAATCCCCATGGACATATACAGTATATATATACCTATACATACCTTGGTACCATTATAAAGTACACGGCACTGGTGTAAACTAAAGAGACAGCATTTTATAGGAAGTATATAGATTTTTATATATAGACATATGCCATCAACATGCTGTGTCTTTTAAGTAATGGAGTGCTGGGATATGATGTCATATGGTATCTAAAAGGCTTGCTTGGTCTTTAAATTAAGTCTGTGGAGGCTATGCTGAGTCGGCACAGCCTCCAAAGTGTGAATAGGCAGGTTGTGGAGATCAAAGATCTCCCTTGAAGCCAACCAGTTGTGCAGAAGGACACCAGGGCCTTGATTTCCCGAGAGGGCAATCTGCCACCCACCATGTTTTGTACCAGGAGGACTATCATCCCCTGGACGTACCGCTTTAGGATATGTCACAGTATATATGCAAGAAATATGCCTGGATGTGCACAACCGCAATGCCACTTTTCACAATGCATTTCATTCTCTTCTTGAAGCAGTAATTCCAAAATGGGGTCAGTTTATGGGTTGCATATGGTTTGCCGACCTCCAGTTGGCCAGCCCTGTTCTAGACTGCATTTATTCAGTGCCTCGGAAAATCCCACAGATGGTTGTCAGTACTTGATTAGCAATGTCAGACGTATCTGATGATATTTAATGCTCTTATTCACGTTGATCGCATCATGGAAAAGCTCACTAGTGGTAAATCACAGGAAAGCAGAACCCGAGCAGGGAAATCAGCATAATGTCTCATTATGTCATTGAAAATACAGGATATTGCAATTTCTACATCAGCGTTTGCTAGGCTTTGAATCAGATTGTGTTAATACCTCCTGGCTACATTTCTAAACATTTGCATACCCACCAGAGCCCCGTGGGCTATTGATTTACATGACAATGTAGTGTTTTTTTTACAGTAGTTTCTGTTCTTGGTAACGGTCCACAGATCATACCGATTTACACTGTATATCCACAAGACTGCATTCATCTTTACTCTGTAGAGGCTACTGGTCTATGGTATCCACTCCCTGCGTGACACAAAAAATGTCTGCTTTAAAGCTAGTTATCCCGGCGCACTCGAAGGTCGGGGGGTTCTCACACTTCATTGTCACTTTTCAGTGTAAGTCAGTAATCATCATCAACCCCATGCTGGTTGCTTACTGAGGCAGGAACACCAGAGTCAGCTCTTGTGATCCATACAGTACACTCCTCTGCCATTTAACTTGATGCTATAGATATGATTACAGGCGGATAGACAATCACACTGGGGATAATTGATGCTCAGCATGGCGGTGTCAGGCGTTAGCTACCAGAAAATGGCTTGCCTCAGGCAGCTCAGTTATTTTGACTTTGAATCCATGAACATCTCACCACAGTTCTGGGCTTCACCGTCTTAATTCCAAACGCAACTCTTATGTGTCGGCATCAGCGAGCAGCTGAATTACACCCTATTGTGATCCCATGGAACAAACAGCTCTGAAATTTGTGCAGCATGTAATTAAGAAGAATTGTGAGATCCCTTTTGTGCCCCACATTGAAAATGTGAAAGTTTCAGTTCAGAACGCATGGAAGTTACATACTACGGAGTCAGTCCTTGGCTTCTTCTTAGATTCAGGAAAGTCATATGCCTACCCCATGCATGTTTGAATTCCCTCACTGTCTTGACATCTACCATTTCTGCTGGAAGGCTGTTCCACTTGCCTAACACCCTCTCGGTAAACGTTCTCTTAATCAAGGCATAAGGTTATGTTCAAAAAAGTTGTTCCGTTATAAACTACAATCACGGGTGACAAGTATTTTTAGTAAGAACCTCCTAAGACAAGTTCAACAGTCTACTCGAAAGCACAGTCCCGTTAGATGAGTGTCAGGATCAGGGGTTTTGAACCTATATGAAAATACAGCGCTGTGTACACTTCGGTAGCAAAGTTCACTAGCAGACTGCAATATTAAGGGCGTATTTACTAACCCAGGAGATTGCAGGAGCGTTGAACATTTCAACTCTCTGATATTTCTGTTTATTATAAAACTCCCATAAGCTTCTCACTGAAGACAAGGAGAATGTCTGAGCTGGCCCTGCGTAATGCATTGATAAATCAGCAAAATGAATCCTACAATCTTACACTTTAACTGTGCATTATGCAGGGCCGGCTCCGCTTTTCTTGCAGGATCAGCTCACTATGATTGTCTAATAATAAAGCATAGGGAGGTCAGCGAGTTCATATCTTCAACGTTCCTGAAAATCTCCAGGTTAGTAAATATATCCGATTGGTTAATGATAAAAAAAAATTACCTGTCACTGACTTTTCTTGTTTCTCCACTTCTGCAAAGCATTAAAAAGTACGCAATACGTAGGAGATAATTGTTTTTTGTTTCGTTTTTTTAACACAGCACTTATTTTTTTGGATGGACAAAAACTAGAATTTTTCTATTTTAGTTTTGAGCACTTTTTTTTTCATTCCAAAGACAACCACTGGCTCCTTTAGGTGATTTAACCCCTTACAGAAGCAAGCTAATACTCCTACACCCTTCCTGTATTTAGAGGGTTAATCCAAAGCTTTTTTTTTCAGAATTCATATTGAGCAATAAATCCATTAATCTGAATGTTTTCATCTGCTAAAAACAAAAAAGAAAAACTCCAAAAAAGTCCAGATGCGCCTTTCATCCTGGGAGATAAATATTTCGTTTTTTTCTTTAAATGCCCAAAAGTATTACTCTGACTTTGGACATTTAAGTGTAAATTTAACCTGTAAATGTCCCTGGTATATAGGAGAAAGCAGGTCATTTCCTACCTATGTAATCCAATGCAGGTGTTCTCTATGTCCCCCCCCCCTCCGTCTTTCTGCATACTTGACATACATTTTATCTCCTTTGTCCTTGGAAAAAAGTAGCAGTGGAAATATTAGAGCAAACTTTTCAGCTGTCGCGGGCTCTAGGGAAGATTGATATGTTCTCCCAGCCATCTTTGCATATTATGCCTGAGTCTATCTCCAGGCGGAGAGAGAGGTAACCCCTTTGCTGCCAGTACTCTGTACTCTGTAATATATTGCAGGCCCTCTAGCAGAAAAAATGATTTTTGGAGACATTGTCAGTTCTACCATGCGCTTTGTAAGGCGTTCTTTTTTTATATATAAATAAAATGGAAAAATGCGCATTCTCGTGATTTTGAGCAGAAATATTAGGCGTTAAGAGGAAAATATGATAATGTATGATCATTTTCTGCCTGACTTATGTCAGCTTTACTTGCTCTCTAGTTTTAAGTTTGCAGTGTTTAATGCAGTGTCCACATTACCCACTGCCTATGAATCTAAAGTTTCTGCCATGCTATGTCCCCCAAATACTCAGAAACGTATTTACCATGGTCAGGCGTAGTGCAGCACTCCCAGCCGCCCCTTCCATGGCCGCCATCCTCACTGTGGAGTACTGGGATATGACATTAACTACCACTCATATGTGACTTAAAGGTGGGCCATACCATTTTATGGAGCCAGTGCCGGCGAATCGCAGCCTCCATGTTGTAAATGTTAGAATTGTAGAGATCTCCCTTGAACTGGCTCATTGAACAGTGACACACCGGGGAGCCTGATCGCAATACTTGGGAATTCTCCAGGTGTTCACCCGGTGAGACTCGGGGTGAAGTGCCATTTCTCCTTGTCTTCAGTGAGAAAGGTTGGGTCGCGAGAGCATCATTGCCCACCCACTGATGTCAACAGGACTGCTTACCTGCATTCACGAGAAGGGAGGGTTCCCGCGATCTGCCCCCTTGTTCTGTGACGGGAGTACTTCTGCCCCTGGACCTGCCACCCAAGTCCTAGCCAACCGAGGCTAGAGTACCCAGCTGCAAATACTACTAATCCGTGTGTTTTGTTGCTGGCTGTCACTGAGTAGTACAATTTGCATGTTTCTTGGTGTGGATCACTAGATATCTATGTGTTCATAGATTAGTTTTATAACATTTCATTATTTGTGCATTTTTTTAATGCAGAAGTCAAGAGGAAAAGTCAATCGTGTATTGAATGAGTAAAGAAACGTGCATAGTTTGCATGGTATTTATGTTTTTATTTATGGATAATTTAGGATGCGCCAAATTTGTAGCAATAATTTTAAGGTAAAAAGAAGATTTTTTCTTTTAGATTTTTGGAGCACTTATGTCTAGAGCATCTACAAAGTAATTCATCAGTGTCAGTTTTCATTAAAGCGAATGTTACATACTAGATATTTAATAGTGAAAATTGACCAAGAGAAGATATCTTTAGGTGAACGTTATACCTTTTATTGGACCAAATAGTTAGTCATAAGCTTCTAGTACCTCAAGTGTTTCATCTTCCATTCCAAGAAGACAGCTCAAAGATTGTGAGGTCAACCAAAGACTCCAATTTCCCAGCTCAATGGGACAGTAAGGGGAGATCCTTTGATCTCTACCTGGCCCATGGTCCCCACTGCCTGCAGATGTTGCACAGTGGGACATTCTTTTGAAAATCAGGACTTTCCCATTTTCTACGGGACATTTGTGATGCATGCTTTAGTGTGCTGCAAACAATAGGTGGCATAGATGGCATTAAATAGAAGTGACATATGATATGACTAATGATTTCTGGGGGAAGTAATGCTGGGTATTTCCAAATCTCTAGAAAGAGAAAATATGTGTTCAAGACTTTGAAACATTTTTGCCTTTTATAGCAATATTCTGATGTAATGAGATGCAAAAATTCATTGTGCAAACAGCCTAATTTGTTTTCCACAGCTAGCTGTGCACATGAGCGATGCTATTGTTTCCAATATATACCTCCTTTGGTAAAGGGAATATAATTTGTAGAGCAAATGAAAGCTCGAATGTTTTGGGTTCTTTAAGCCGTGTATGGAAATAAAAGCCTAATGGCTGCAGGTTAGAGTACTTATGCACTGGTCGGACATACGTTGGAGTGTACTCAAAGTTTATCGATTATATGTTTTAAGTGGCTTCATATTATTTGAATATCCTTCTAGTTTTATAGTTAATGGCGTGTCCTTGCCAGTCAACTACTATTCGTTCTGGTCTTAGAAATTCTGATTTTCTGCCGTAGTTTTGAAATTTGTAGGGCTGCATTAAAAGTAACAACGTTCCCAGTTATTGTAAGTGATGTCGTGTTTGGGCATCAATATACAATATTTGCTCAGTTATAAGATGACCTTAATTATAAGACGACCCCCGCCCAAACGTGGCATTTTAGTGAAAGAAAAAAAGGAAAGGCCTAAATATAAGTAGAACTTATTGAAATAAAAATCAAAACCACTGTCTGTCAATGTCTCCCTACCATCTCTGCCAGTCCGCTTCCATGTTCACGTCTCTTTTACTTCTGTTTGCCTCTTTTGTTCGTCTGTCTTTTTTCTTTTGTCTTATTCCTTCGCCCGCTTCTCCCCGGTATCAGTTCCGTGATCCAGGTACCTCAACAAAAGGGCTGAGCTTCCTCGTTCACCCTCTCCCTCGATTTGAGGGATGGGGAGGGGCTTCCTGTGGCCTCACCCATTTTGCGGATGGTCTGAGTAAAAGACTTTGCTAAAGACTTTGTTGTAGCAAATTTGTTATTCTTTACAGAACATTTTTTCCATATCTGACAACCTTTGGCAATAATACACTAATGGAAACCCATAGTGAGCAGAAGCCGCAGAATTGATGGCTATTGTCAGCTTAGGAGAAATTGGGGTTCCCCTTGCGTCCTTGATGGAAAATATGTTACCTCCAGACGTTATGTCAAAGAATTTTGGATCTCAGACTGTTATTTCTGATTCTGATCCTCTGCAGATCATAGAATCACTGATAATCCCTTTAGCTCCATTGACACCTTTGTAAATTTCCCATCATTCCACACATTTCAGTTAACCCGTGGTGTTAACTTAGGATCAGTCGCATGATAATGCCATATCCTTTCCACCCGTATTTAAAGCTTTAGATACATATCACTGTTTTTACTTTGTAATACTTAGGTGAGTTCACAAGCAGATATGGCTAACATATGTCAAACCAAAGACCGGGACAACAGAAAATATTGAGTACGCATTATCTGTACACCCCATGCTTACTTCCGCAGAATGTATTATCACTCAGCTGTTATTCTGTTATCACGCTACCTATTTTACCCTAACTATGGTAAAAAGCCTTGAGGGGTTTGCTGTGCAAAACTTTGTTATCAGTTGTGCTAATGGCAAGTTTTACTGAACAAGTGAGGCAAAGAAGTTTACCAGGAGTATAAATGGTGATTATAAATGGCTGGTCAGTAAGGTTTAATGCTTATGCCTTAGATCTATAATCAAAATTCCACATTTAATACAAATTACTTACTGGGAGGATCATTGTAGGATACCTTATGTGAATGTTCCAAATTTTGGAAGCTTGACTTTCATCTTTCATATAAATATCACAAGTACCGTATTTCTTAACACATATTATATATAATAATAATATATATAGATATATATATATATATATAGCACTAGCAGATTCCATAGTGATGTTACAATAGGGAACCCTGAAAATATTTAATAAAGAAAATGTAAACTGACAATAACATTAACACACTTTAAAACGCACTGGTACAGAAGGAGAAGAGGACCCTGCTCTTGTGAGCTTACAGTCTATTACTAGCTATAACACTTTCCAGCTGTTTTGGAAGAAGGTTGCATTTCTTTATACACTTTTCTCTTTAAAAAAAAAAATCTAGTTTAAAATTATTTTAAGACTTTTAATCCCAGAGAACCCGAATACCGAGTCCCTAATCGTCATTAAGCTTGAAGTTCCTCTTAACCGTTCCTTGTAGCAATGCTATTCATCAATTGCAACAAATGTATTCATTTTTTTTCAATTTTTTGGTGCATTTATGTACTTCTGTTCTTATTTTTACATGTCAGAATTATTTTTTTGTTTGTTCTTCATCGCCTGGTCTAGTCAGTCTCGATGCTATGCTCGGTGTCTTGGGTCCTGCTACAGGGCACATTCAGACATCTCTGCACGGAGAAGGAAGTGCCGAGTTTTAGTTCCCATTTTTTAGTTCTGGAACAGTTTAGGGAAGGAAGCACCTTTACACCTTTTATTGTTCGTGGTTGCTGACATCACATCCTTCCGTGACCACTCGGTGTTGTGTTTCCTGCCATTTTGTTAAAACTTTTTCTAAACCAGAAAAGACACAGAAAGATGCAATACAGACATTCACAAAACATTCATTTCTGGGCAGATGATCAGCCTCTGTCCATCTGATTTTTTTTTTTTCTTAGCCGAGACTTAAATCACTCTTCCTTCTGCTCTGTACTCTCGCCGCAACATACGGCAAACAGAAGCCTGCGAAATTGAAGTTCCTTTTTTTTAGTGAACGGTCTGATTTTTTATGTTTGCCTTGCAAAATTTGAAATCTTGCAGATTGTTCAATATAACCATCCTCTGTTCTTCTAACATTATGTTTATTTTTTCATTAAAAAACTAGGCAATATCTCTCCAGTTCAGCATTTCCATCAGATTATCCCAGTATACATATAGATATATATATATATATTTCCTTGCCAAAGGCATAGTGAAGTTAAATAACGCGCATGTAAGAAATGTACATATTGTTGTTGATTACTGGGATGAATACAGATTTTAATACACGCATGTTGTCTAAAAAAAAATCATAATATAGCCCTGGAGCTTTATAGAAAAATTCTATATGTCGGTACCGTGTAAGCGTAACCCAGTTTATGCACACACGTGCAGATAGCGAGACAGATGCCGCTATGGATATGTTGTTTACAAGCTGAGGTTAACTCTTGTTATAAAGTATTTCAAAAATTATTAGGAGAATTAGTATACCGGGCATAGGTAAAATTTAACTAATCTGTAATCTGTGTAACTACACATTGAGCTGTATTAAAGAGCCACTCGGGTGTCTCAGGCACCTCTATAAGCAAAAGTACTTTATTTTAAAAATTAAAAAAAAACATAACCACTTTCAGTAGAAGCTGTACCACCAGAGCTGCAGCTCCCTGCCTCCTTTGTTGTCTAACTATTCTCACCATTGATTGGCTGCTTGAAGCTCCAACTACCAATCCAATGAATTCTTTAAAATAAAATTAATTACCAAGCCACTATTATTCCTGTGCATTGTCATATTTTTTCATACTTTTACCATATTGCGCTAAAATTACGCTCACATCCATACCACGGCATTATGTTCGAATATACCTTACCCTTGCAATATCAGGTTGAAATCCATCCTTCTGTATCGCATTGAACATGTGCTAGCACTCAAAGAGTTAAGAGTGATAAATTATGGTAAAACCTTAAAACGGTTCAATCACTTTCTTGCTGCCTGAATGAAGATTGCAAATGATAGCTCACTTAAAGCTTGTTCAAGGGAGTTTAAATCACAATTGATTTACTCCCTGACTGAGCTGCCAATGGAATAATTGCTAATGGCTTCACAAATTAGGTGGGATGGAAGGTAGCAAATAAGTTTGAAACACGGGAGGTTGATTGGCAACAGAACCATAAAGTGGGCGACCCCTTTTAAGTTTGGAGCAGATTAGGTGAGAGGCGAAAGAGAAAACTTCAACTCCTTTAGCCTTATTTCTCCTTAAAACAATGTTGGGTTACTTGTAGTAGTCCAGTTGTTGTTAAACTATTATTTCCATCACCCTCATGTGAGGGTGCGTTATATTATATATAAAACATATTTTAAGCATTAAAATAAATTATGTCTTTTTTTTTAATAACAATATACAGATAGGTGACTAGATTTTTCCCATTTAATTGCTTATAATGCACTAAAAAAGCCAGGTTTTATGATAATTTAAAACATTATTATATATTATATTTTCTGGGAATTAAAAGTTCCCGCCTGCCCTCCCTGTGGTTAGAGAGTCAGTAGCAGGCTGCCTCAATAGTCAGTACTAGGTCCAGGCTGCATGCAATGAACAGAAACCATATGCTACAAAAAAGTAACCGGCAAAGGAGGAAAAAGAAACATAAAGAATCATCGCTCAATATGGGTTTCACTGACGTGAAAAAAAAACATTACATTATATAAAATGCATATTGGATGGCTGTGTGAAAATAGCTTATTTAGTCCATGTGCAAGCTTATTTAACCCCTTAAGGACAATGGGCGGTCCCTAAACCCATTGAAAACAATGCATTTTGAGCTTTGTCATTAAGGGGTTAAATTGGCATGTGGTCACACAATATAACACTGCGTTCCGTTAGTTTCAAGAAACAGAACTTTAATGCCAGCAAATACAATGGGGTTATTATTATATTTAATATATTATTATTATATATTTAAAATACATAAAAACCAGGCTGTAAAAGCAACAGACAAGCTGCTTTCTATCAAATAGGGGGAAACAGGAATGGAGGAAGGGTAACACAACAAGGGATTGGAAGAAGTCATTAAATGGATATGAAAAGGATAATGAGGACATACTATAAAAAATGGCTGCATAAGGTGAGGAGATTGAGAAGGATGATAATATCCTTCCAGAGTGGGAAGGCTCATTATAGTGGGCTGCGTGGATTTTGGTGGTAAGAACTGTGATATAAGACCATGGGTAATAGGTAGAATTATGATATGGGGAATTGTGTTGTGGAGGGCACATAATTGGAATGTAAAGGCTGCTAAGGGGGAGGGGGGTTCTTGTTAATTAATTCCAGGCGCTGCCAAATGGATTGAACACATGCACACAAAAGGAAATTCATATAAATAAAACATCATTTCATGTGACGTGTCATTTAGTGGTTTGTATACGCAAAAGAAGATTAAAACAATCCTTTTATGTCTAATGATGAACACCATATATCCTTGGGTGTACAGTGTATGTGCCATTTGTAGACTAGTACTGTTACAGGCCAGCCAAGTTTGTCAGCTAACGTGTGATGGTAGACGTTGGGTTGCACACAGTGCCTAGTGAAGTCTCCTTATCAGGAGAAGTCAGGGGTGGGCTGCAAAAGGGAACAAAGGAACAGCAGTCCCCTGGGCTCGGCTGATTTTAAGATTCACAGATTGAATAAAGAGGGGGTTTGTAGGAGAGCTGAATATGGCATATGATTTATGAAGGTCCATCACTTTTGAGCTTCTCCTGCAAGAAAGGCTGAGCTGAGCCTGTATATAATTCTTCTATATATAGAAAGACGTTCACTTTGTACATAGTGATATCAGGAAGTTAAAATGTTCAACTCCTCTGCAAACATGCATAGTAAATAGATCTCTTGGAACTGAATAAATTTCTTCTGTTGTTATTATGTTATATTTTTAAGAGAAACTATAGCAGTTATTGGTATTATTTGATGGACATGAAAAACAAGCGTACTTAGGTAGCGTAAAACGGGCATCAAAAGAAATATCAAAACATAACTACTCATGCTAGTGGTTGTACTATGTTGGCTATCATGAGCTTCTGCTGTTGCAACAATGTACCATAACTTCAATTAGACAATTTCATTGATGGTATTATGTCCCCTGCTCAGAACCTTCATATATGTTGGGTAGGATTGATAGGGCATCTTCATTAGGACTGGAAAAGTAGAAACCAAAAAAACTGAGCAAATGCGAGACAAAATCACTCCACTGTACCAACTGCATCAAGCCAGGGGTAGGTTGGCCGGGGGGGGGGGGGGCAAATGCATCTAGGGCTGGTCCAACTTTTTGAACTATTTTGGACCATCATGGGGAGGCAGCAACACAGTGGGGTCACATGACGCAATGTTGCGTGACCCCATGGTAAAAGTGAGGCTGCATGCATAATGTGTGAGTGCCGTAAAAAAAAAGCTGCGGGTGAGGTAATGGGGTGATCGATTAAGTGAGAGGGTTAGGAAGTATGTTTCTATGTATGCTAGAATGTATTCATCATTGTGTGTGTTAGCGTGAATGTGTAATTGTGCGTACAAATGTGTGATACCATATATGTGTATATGTTAGTATAAGTGTGTGAGCATGAATGTGTATGTGTAAGTGGTGTGAGAGGGAGTGCATGAGTGTGTAAGTGTGTGTTAGTGAATATGAGCAAGTGTATGCTAGTGTAAGTATGTGTAAGCGTGTGTATGCGTGTAAGTTTGTTAAGTGTGTGTGCTTATGTGCGCCAGTGTCTGACAGATGCGTTCAGCAAACACAAAATATATGCACATTGCCAGTAAAGCTAACAAATGGATTAAAAAGGATAGGGAAATGATTGATAATAAAAACGTCTGCCCATTTATATTGTGTCACACATTGGGTGTACTCTGTTAGAGGGCAGGATCCCGACAATCAAAATAGTAGCGTGTTCCTATATGTAGAGTATTTTTCACAATACAAGATACAGATATCGCATAAGAAACAACTGTTCTATTTAAATTTGGTATTTAGTGAAATTCTCAATTTAAAGTATTAGTTTCTGTGGCACTTTTCCCATAAGTGAGCCATTTAATTCTGAATACAATTTGCACAGTGCATCAGATTAAATAAAGGAGCAGCGATACTATTACGTTTCCATAAAATACATTTTGATTTTTTTAAAAAATCTAGATTTTTTAGGATAATAATTAATTTTAATCCATGTATTGTACTTACGTACATTCTAAAAGTGATTATTGTTATAACGTCAAAGTATTGCAATAAGTGGGACCTAGGAAGAGGATGAATATAAATATTTTTTTATGAAAAGTTGTGTGCTATTTACTGTTTAATACGTTTTGTTTGAAAGTCTGAAAATATAGAACTGATAAGCCTGTGGGAGGGACCCATCATTCTGTTACTGTACAGGGAGAGGACTCAACTCTTCCTTGTAGCTCTCTGATTCTTTTTTTTTTTCTTCCACGGCCGTGATCCATAAAGCAGCTTTCCTTCTCCTAACCAATCATGTAAGTTGTCCACCCTGACCTTCCACCCCGGTGTGAACAGAAGCTTATGCAGGCACAGTGCTGTAAGCCGATAGGGACACTGGCTCCAGCTGAAACACAGGAAAGAAATTGTTCCATATGCTTTTGCTGAGGATTAACATATTGGCTTACGGCTACTGAGAAAGCCTATTAAGCTCCTTTGGGTCCTGCATGTGAGCTACTTTTTAACTTAATGTCGGAGGTAAGAAGACTGTCAAAACAAACGAGCAAGCGTAATCCAATTTGGTAGCATTTTGTACTGATTGTGATAGGCTTGAAGTGCACGTTGCACATATATCCTTAATCGATAGAAATATGATATACAATCATTGCGTTCGTAAAATTAGTATGTATGCCGATAAGTTTTTTTTTTTCTATGTGGTTTTTTCTTTTTGTATTTATTTTGTTTGAGTTAAAACATGCTGATAAGGAAATGGTGTTAGTATCCCTTTAAATGCGAAACGCTTATGTAGGAAGGTTGCCCCCTTAACCTTTTGATGCTTTTAGGAAGTGGGATACTTAAAAAAAAGGCTGTTGTGTCTCACTCAAGAAACAAAATTGATTACAAAAAAATAGTCTGACGAGTAATTATAGTTTGCAGGGAAATTTGGGTTTTGCCAATTTCTATCTGCCATGCCGGCATCTTTAAAACCATATGTTAATAGTTATGTATCCATTAACGGCTGTTAACGAATCTCGATTATTGGCTTATTTTAAATGAAGTTTTCTTTTTTCGTTTTGATATTGGATGGGATCTGACTCACTATGATGACATTTATAATACAAATGTATATTAAATATATCACACCCAAATTAAACTTTACTAAGCAGTGAAATTTTTGTTGTAAATTTCAAAATAGCTATACTTTACCATATTATTAATATTTAAAGAAATAAAACGTATAAAACAAACTAGCGAACAAGAAAAAAAGTTACATCATCCAGCTTGGCTTACAACAAATATACAGATATTTAGAAATTAGGAAGTGAACAAGAATTTTAGTGCAAGAATTGATTTGAGTGAGGAGTATAGGTGAATTGATGAAGGAGCTGCGTTCGTTCGAAGTGTCTGGTGAGACGTCCTCGGCGTGTTACAGCTTTTCTACCTCACCGGCTTTGAATTGGGGCCAAACAATGGATTAAATTGCCAGGACATTGGCTTAATGTTACACGGTGTGTCGTGAGGATCTATCAGTTTGGCTGCTAGAAGCAGAGCAGAAAGGACATTCCAGCAAATGAAACGGATGTAGCACATTTTCATGCCCACGCGTACAGGGGACATTAACCCATTCCACCACAAAGCATTGCCAGATGTTTCATAGAAAGCTGCCTCGGGCGTAAAAGGATTTCTGTATACACAGCATTCAACCCCTGACTTTAGAATTTAGTAATTAAAAGGCTGCACAAGCACGATCACTTCTATACGAAAGCAATTGAATGTTGATTCGGTAAAATATACAAATTGTACTTTGATTTCCGTCTACTGGTTCTAAACATTAATAACGATAATTTATGCATTTAACAGCTCAGTTACGATCAAAGGAAAACGGATGGAGT
This sequence comes from Spea multiplicata, assembly GCA_009364415.1. Classification (NCBI taxonomy): domain Eukaryota; kingdom Metazoa; phylum Chordata; class Amphibia; order Anura; family Pelobatidae; genus Spea; species Spea multiplicata. The sequence goes on along the minus strand of VKOC01000001.1, from coordinate 52,749,150 downwards.
TACTAACTACTTTAACGAAGCCTAATGTGATTTTAAGTATATTGTAAATAACCTTGACCCCTTCTTCTGTGCTTTCCAGTAAACAAAACACACTTGTAAACTTTATATAGTGCTTTAACAAGGTGTAAACTTTTTGGAATGGTCACAATTAGAAAGTATCGTTTAAATAACAAAGCAAGTGTATAATCAAATTAATGAACTAGTCTGCTTAACACAAATTCAATTTGGAAACGACATATTCTTGTGATTATATTAGTAAGAGGTCACCGGTTTTATGCTTATTGTGTGCGAATGTCAAAAGGCCGGCATATCATATCGATAGGCCTACGTTGACGGCATACAGAGCTTTAACAATGTTATCTTTCAAGCTTTGCTATTGAAGTAATGTTGACCTTGTGCATATTTTGTTTTAGGCACGAATGACGGGATCTGTGAATTGAAAAGTGCAAAAAAAAAAAGAAAGTGAAAGAATTGTTGAAAGAAGGAAGAGAGAAGGGAAGAGGAAGGGAAATACATAGCTTCAAGGACGAGGGAAGAAAGGAAAACGGGGACTATGGGGAGAAAAAAGATTCAGATCACGAGGATAATGGATGAACGCAACAGACAGGTAAGAAAATACAGCGATTTCTTGGGAAAACTGTTGTTGGCTGTTCCCATCAGGATACAAAGTAATGAGTCCTTCCTTAAGAATCACACTCGTGTAATTAATCACAGTGAATACATTAATAGATGCCGTATGTAGAAACATTTTGGGTTTCGTTACATTGTAAAATAATTAATTGACAAGAAGAGCAATGGTGGCACTAGCGCAGCAACTTGCATGGAGGCGGCTTGTCATGTTCGTGGGAAAAATGTGCCACCGTCTAATCACAACACTGTATAGTAATGGGAAATAAGGTTTTGTCTTACAAGGAAAAAAAATAATCGAATCTGCAAGCTTTTAGTTCTAGGCTTGTTCATTCTGTTCTTATTTTCATCAGCCAACCAACAGAAGCCGAGGAGAGTTCAGAGGGGTACTCAAACGGTGAATGGTTTGCAGGATAAAGGACTAAGGGATCTCAGAATGAATAGCTTGGAGGAAAGAAGACAGAGGGCATGCAATGGAAACACTTAAATACTTAAATGGGCTTTAACAAAGTACAGGTTGCAGGTTTATTTTCAAGAGAGGAGAAATTTTAGAACAAGATGTCATCATCTAAAACTAAAGGATCCAAAGCTTATATGTAATGTAAGGACATTTTATTTTACAGAAAGGGTGGTAGATAAATGGAACAGCCCCCCATCAGACGTGGTAGAGGCTAATACAGCGAGGAATATAAACATGCATGGGATAGGCAAGAAGCAATCTTTAAGATAAGACCAAGTCCTTATTAGAGTCATTATAAAAGGAGAAATGGGCAGACAAGATGGGCAGACAAGATGGGCCAAATGGTTCTTATCTGCAAATTCTTTGTTTCTCTATGTATACGGACCCTACATATTTATCTTCAAGATGAGCTGGACAAAGAAGAATTATATCATTAGACACCTATTTATACGTGGGGAAAAGGTGGAAGAGAATTTGTGAGAAAGTCTGTGTTTCGGGGGGGCAAATATCTTTATGAAGAGGCCTAAATGCACAAAAAGATTGAGGAACACTGGGCTAGGGGACTAAAGAGTTAATGCAAAATTCCTACTTTAAAATTAATGGGATTCTGGTAATTATTTGGAATCACACCAATAAATAGCAGTGGTCGTAATGACCTTAGGTTTTTCTGCTGAATTTGGCAAGAAATGTCATCACCGATCATCTGAAGGTCCTTTTGAGCACTGCTTGTGGATAGAATAGTAACACAACTTGGCAGCCACAGGACTAGTGTATTTGGGGGGCCTTCGCACTGAATTTAACCTAGAAAACTATTTAACTGCCCATTGGACACCTTTTACAATTGTAACTTAGTAGGCCACATGTGTTCTGGGTACCCTTTAAATAATAAATATGCATATTTTACATTGGCGCTTACATTCATCGTCCAGAAACTACATGTAAATACTTAATATAATACACAAATTACAAATATGTTTTCTAATAAACTGTCATTAAAAATATTACTAAAAAGGGGATCTATAGCAAAAAAAAAAATTTTTTTATTTGAATTAAATTTGAGCCAAAGAAGGATTTTTTTTTTCTCAAGAAGAAAATATCTGCATTCCATCTTCCAGTAATTGTGCTTTAATTGTTCCACATTCTTAATTATCTCACTTCACACCTTTAAAAAGCTTCTTCTAAGTGGGGCTTCATTGTTCTGTGCGCAAGTGCTAGATATTTAAACTTTGACTTACAGAAAGATTTTTTTTTTTTAAAAAAAGCATTTGTTAAAAAATAACCTTTTGGGGTATTTCTTATAGAGATTGCAGAGAAGGAAAGAATGTCTTGTTGAATTTCTACAATTATTACATCTATCTATCTATCTATCTATCTATCTATCTATCTATCTATCTATCACTTATCACTTTACTTATTACCTAAAACCATGGTAAGGCCAAAAATCTTTTTAGACAAAAACATCATCATTTTTTAAAGTAAGATTTCATAATTTATGACGGGTGGCGACGTCGGCATGAATGTGCCAAGCTACACTGAACACGCCATGACAGACTGTATTCCACGGTTGGCTTTCTGTTTTTCCTAATTGTTTGTCTCCACTTTTCTGCTTGGCAAGGAATCGAAGTGGGAGCTACATAATGCAGCTCACATTTGTCTGGCTAATTAAGACCTGACAAATCATAGCATTGGCACATTACATGCTTCATCAGACAAAAGTCCTACTTTTCAAATATTAGTAGTAAATGGGTCGTCTATGGTTACTCGACTAATTGCTCATACAGTTTTCTAAGCATTATGAGAGGTAAATTTACAGGCAGTAATACGATTATACACAAAAGAAATGATACCCTCCATTCCAAATTGTCAAAGGGAATCATGAGCTTTAAAGACAGATTGATGCAAATGGTTAACGATTGACTATAGAAGGTATAATATGCTCATAGTATCCCAGAACCATGTTGTGTTCGCTAAGTTGAAAAGGCTAATTGTTAATTAGAAAACCCTTTTACAATTATGTTAACACAGTTAGAAATGTCCTTGTTTTCCATGAAAACAGCTAAGTGACCCCAAACTTTTGAACGGTAGTGTGTATATATACACTATATACTATATACATGGATCAATATGTAGAGCATACCCACATATAAAAAGTAAATGATGAAGAAGCATATGCTACATAAGTAAGCCTGTTTTTTAATTGGTATTTATTTGGCTTTTTACATTTTCCAACCTTTCAATTGTATTTTCTGAATTATAAAGTTTTGGACTATATATATATATATATATATATATATAATATATATATATATATATATATATAGGTACTTACCATATATTAAGATTCTTTTTCGTGATAATAGGTAACGGACGGAATGACATAGTAATTTTGTATCAGTAGGATTGTGGGTAAAATGTATGCATACCGTATACTATGTGAGAAATGTAGCATGTATATACAGTATAAACCATTAGTATGAATTAATTGTGTCCTTTAAGCTCTGAAAAAGGTCTAGTCTTGGCCGTTGAGTGTTTGATCAGTGGAAATTAGGACTCACCAACTGGATAAATTAGTGCATCAGGTCACATAATCAGTCGGATGTTAGTTAAATATTTATAGCCTTAGACATTTTCAAGCCGTTTGGTTTATTTCAGATATATGATGAATAATCCCCTTTTTGCACCTCCCAGTCCCATATATATACTTTTTGTATGAGAATTTTGACAGCTGGGTTATTTTCAGCACCATGCATGTTATGAACTTTAACCCTTCGCATTAAACCAATAAAGGCGTGATTGCTACTCTACTCATTCCTGAACTGTATAAATATCACTGTGGTTGTGAAGTCACAAGAGTGAACAATACGAAACAAATTCTATATTATCATGCTCCCTTCCTTTAGGACTAAAAGGTCACGCATTCCCCCCCCCCCATGATTATCACACCATCCTTTGTTTCCTACCTTAAAACCACATTTGCAAGAGGGCTTCTGGTTTCGGTTCAGTTAAAACACAGTAATGGCTCTTCTGAGGCCGATTAGGGTATACATTTCCATTTGTCCTATTTAGGATGTTCTCCATATCTCTCATTGAAGTTTCTTATTGCATTTAAGACAAAGCTTTTGTATTTTCTTATTGCAAAATACATTTAAATATTACTTTTTATATAATTTAGCTTTTCCAACTAAACCAAATACTCCCATTGTTAAAAAGTATAATATTATACATTTCAGATCATGTCCATCAAACTACAGTGCAGTGACATTGTTCAAATGAAATAGGGTTATGGGGCAGCTTTAATTTTAGGGGTCAAATAAATGTTAATGAGAGGGCATGGGATGTAAATTGCAGTCTCCTGGGAGTTAACTTGATGTCAGGTCTTAATATAAAGATTGTAAACATCTGTAAGCAAACCGGTGTAAAATTAAGGCTGATTGTACAAGTAATAACATATTAGCTGTGCAGATCTGAGCAATATTTCATCATATATGGTTGGAGTTGAACCCCCATTTGTGAAATAATAATATAAATAGTCCTTAACGTGCCTGACATTGAAAGCGGCATTAGAACCATGGAAACATATCTATTGTGACAGACGGCATGGACTTGATAGCCAGCATGGCCCTGAGGGCAGCAACATCTGAATCATTAGCACATGTTAGTTTTGAGCAGCACCAAAGCTCTATGTTCTCCGAAGAACCAGGGCACTTGGTTGGCCTAGACAAAAATGTTGAGAAAATGAAAAGTAAGGGCTAAAAGTTTTTGTTAGGTGGGATGGGTTGAAGGTCCACAATGTTAGGGTGCACTTTGAGTCTTTTTCCGTGCTCCTCTCCCATTTATATGATTTCAGCTATTAGTCGTGAAATACTGAGTTTCAAAAAACAAACAAAAACCATGATTTACTACAGATGCATTCTGCGCTGTCCCTGCAGAATACTTTTTGCTGTGGGCCAAACCGTAGAGCAATAATTCTGTCAATATAAAACCACTATATTTGTTTTAATTGGTTTACAGTTTGCTTTTATAAATGAACATGAAATCCCCTTTTCATGTAGTCAATTTTTCAGTAACTTAGCAATTGCTTTGGGTCTTTTTATTTTAACCTCTTCCAAGGGAGAGGTATCTGGCGCTTGGATAATTTGCTCAGAAAATATGAATTTACTTAAACTCTCAATATTGGGAACCTAAGTCCTAAAGGGGTGCTGGCAAGCTCGGGTATATGAACAAGACATACCATTACGTTTCCAATTATTTAGAAAAATCCAGTAATGTGCAACCATTTAATGGAGGCCACTTTCCATAAAATAGGAGGCATCACTCAGGCATCAACAATGGGAAGGTGCAAAGGACTGATCTCTGCTACATAGATACCCTGTAAGAACGTAAATTATTTTCCAACATATAGATTAGAAGCCTTATATCAGTCTTAATGAGGGCATAGCGTTAGTCGCTGTGTCCATGATCTTTTGATATGTATTTTAGATTCACTGATATTGCTTGGTGTCTTTGAACAATCCCAAATACTAGCTGTGTAAGAATAACATGTCTCCCACAGCACCTATATCAGAAACATCAACTCTACCCCCTCCCCAATATGGTTTATCTAATATCAAAATTCCTTGTTGAATCTGCGCATACAGTTTCTTCCAGATTGCTTTGCTTTCTCTTGATTTGGGCCCATTTTTATTTACCGTATAGTATTAATACATGTTTCGGGGTTCATTATGTACCCTGAAGTTGATGGAGGTGAAAGACATTTTGCATTGAATGATATTTTCAAGAAATAATTGCACTATATTAAAAGGACAATAGCTTGAGAAACAGAGGGTTGGGGAGAAGACAATGATATTCATTTAGTGGAGAACAAAGTCTCAATAAAGGAAAGGGGAAATTGGTCAGTTAAATTAATTGGATTGATGCTTTTGCTCTTTTTTTATTATAACATCAATAATGATATACAAATGGATATTTACAGTGCACTCCAAGACCCATGCATTAAAAAGAACATAGTTCATGATACAAACAGGTATATGTATCAATAAGGACTATCAGGAACAATAAGTACACTTACAATAAATCATTACATTCCCCTTGAATGCAACACGTACACATATATTGTACAGCCGCATGTTTTTAGCGCTTACAACAAATATTGTTGACAGATATGGAATTATGGCTAGCGCACCAATTTATACTAAACAAGGAAAACGGCGAATGGAGAACATTGCCGTCAAATAAACATGTCAACGGGGAATATCAAAGAGACATATAGTGCAATAAATCCCTCTTAACGGCGCTCAGATGAGCCATTGAAAGAAGTGAATGTTACCCTAACCGGAACCTTTCTTAGATCAGCCTAGTGCACTGTTACATGCTCGTTACTTCAGAACATGGCTCCGTATTCCCTGCTTTTTACTTGTTCTTTATTTAGCATTAGCTACATTTTTAGATATAAGAGCCTCCATCCTCTGTCTTAAATCCCAAGACAAAAGCTTATATTACAAAAAAAAAAAGACCTTGTGTCCCTTTCTCTTCAAAGTATTTTTTTTTTTATCTTGCAAACCCAGAACAAAATTCACTGTTAGGAAAAAGTGGATTTCTCTATCGTCTTTTTTAACTTTTCAGTTGTCCAAGTTTCATTTTTATACAAACGTTGTAACATGAAACATCTGTCACTTGCATTTCATCTTAACCTCGTTGGGATTTTTATTGCTGCGATAAGTTAAAATCCAGGTAAAACTTAGATGAAATATCTTGGGTTTGTAACCTTTCAGGCATAGTTTTGTGGAACAAAGAAATAAAGTATCCATTGTCCGTAGATGCTGATGCAGGTAGAGTTGGAGAGCCGTGAGAGCTCTGATTTCTGATTTCGAGCGAGGTTGGCGCTCGATAACCTCACAGTTCGTTGTGTATACTGAAAATTAGCCAGCTGCTAGCCTTTTCTCCTCTCTCTCTCTATCTCTCGCTCTCTCTTAAGGAGCGATTATCATGGCCCTGGGGGGGAAAGAGAGCTAGAGGTGGGAAACACAACTGAAGTCATTGTGAAAAGGAAGAAGTTACTCTTTTCCTGTTTTGACAGGAAATGGAGACAAATGTGCTTCCTGACCATTCTCACATTAGAGAATTAAGTTTTTATTGACCTTTAGGTTACGCACATTTCTGCATAATCAAATCTTGAAGACCCGTACTTAACATAAATATTTGCGGCCTATTCAGGAATTAAGAATATTTAAATAACTTAAACTATATATAAGACTAAATGTTTTTTTTTTATTGTGGCTCGAAAGTAACTTTTTATTCCGTAAATTTAATATCTCTCCATCTTAATATTTACCTAATACTAATACTTGATGTTGGGGAGAATCCTTCATGGTGGATGAGATCCTAGAAAAAAATAATAAGTTTGTTTAAGGTCTTGTTTATATTATCTCCGACGAGAACAATTTATTGTGATAATAGTTTTGGTCTCAGAAAAAATTTACAGATGGTCTCAGTAATAAATGTATTCAGTAGATGGTCATTATTTCGTAGAAACTGACTCCCATGACACTAAGCCAAACATCTGTTTGTCTACATGAGAGACACGATTTGTTAAATAAAATAGTTTACCATATTTTGGTTTTTTCGCCCATCCTGCTTTCCACCTTAAAGATTTAGCAGCCTCCAAAATAAATAAAAATAGTTTTTTTAGGGTATTTACAAACTGTGGATTTGAAGGCTTTGATGGTGAGATACAGAAATGCTGAAAGTTGAGGTTTCGGTACTACAGACAGCATACTGTATATAGAAAGTCTATCTACAGTACTGTGGTCAACATCTAGTCTGATTTGAAAATAAGGTTACGAGAAAATAAAAATATTTATACCTGGAACACTTAGAATGTCCAAATTTTCTCAGCATATTCGTCACGTTGGTTTCCATGTATACATATTTTTCTATTCAGATGGATGAAAATAATCTGAATAATCATGTAGCAGTTTGGATTCCATATGTGCAGCATTATTTATCTACTCTGGTTAAGGTGCTATGGAAAATTCCACTGAGCCGCAGCGCAGGCTTCAGAAATGAGCAGATTCCACCAATTATTGGCATAATCCATTTCTTTCCACCTTCCTTCAATGTTCCCGCAGAGAAACTTTCCATTCTTCTGCTATTGTGAACTTCCGCAAAAGGAAAATAAATGCAATAATTAAAAGTTGAACTTATATTTTCGTTGTTAAGTACATATATCTTTTTATCTGTACTATAACAAAATGATAGGTCGAAGGCTGAGTTATAGAGTTTAAAGGGACCGATGTGTCCCGGGAGATGAGCAAGCTGAAGATGAGCCTCCGCAGGCCCATCGTGGATCCATAGGGGCTGCTCCATGTGTAATTCTCGGTTGCTTGCCATGGGGCTGCATTCACATGCTCCCAGTGCTTTGCTTGATTACATTTCATTAGGCTGCATGCGCATGATGTCAGTGTATTGCTTGGTTGCTTGCCATTGGGCTGCATGCACATGCTCCTGGTGTATGTCCCTACCTTGCAGATAATTCATTAACCCAGCAGTGCCCTCTTAATTGCCAGTGGTATAGACGTTTGTTGAGAAGGACAGGGGGGGGGGCAGCAGCCCTGCGTTGTGTTTATCATACTATGCTGTCATATGGGTTTACAAGTTTACAAAATAAAATAACGGGTGGACTTTTCCTGTACAGGCAATCTATTAACTACACTCTATTATACATTAAGTAAATAAACTTGAATAAAATAAATTCTGCTGATGATTTATTCAAATAAAAACACGACAGACACTTCTAAGAAGTGTTTTCAGTTCCTATAACAGCAACCTATCACCAGATAACATTATTAATTCTTATAAAAAGGCTACTTGATTAAATTCTTCTTGATGAAATAATTATTCCTGGGAAGGATTTGGATATTGTACCAGGAATGTCTTTTCCAATTTGCCATTTAGTTATGTTTCAACCAAATACATATTAGGTATTGAGTAAAGGGGAAAACTCTTACTGTCCCATCTCATCCCCCATCCGTTTACATGTATCCTAATAAGTATACAGCATACTTTTAAAATAGTAGCGTGTTGTAAGAGAACAACCAGCAAGTTTACCGACGGACAGCTGCACCAACATGACTGGGTTTTTCTCTTCGTGGGACTAGATCAGTAGCTGTTATGATTGAAGGTGGAACATCAGTTGTGGTATTGGTGACAGAGCAGTAGAACCTTTCCATCAAAGAACCCACAAACCTACAAGTAGACATCTGTTTGCATATCACTGGATGTCCACCGTGCTAGTCTCTGCTTCGTGATTATTCATCAAATACATATGGTTTCATTTTTTCATTCATTTTATTTTTTTTTTTACAAAATCTTAAAAATATATTCAGAGTAATCTCCCATACTTACCATTGATGGTATGATTTGTATTCATTTTCTCATTTTTCCCGATTTACCCTGTTCATTTGCACCGTAATGCTTTTTCTCATGTTTCTAACTCAATAAACTTGGTAACCTGTGATTAAAAGCTGTTTAGCAGCTTGAAATGGGTAAAGCATTTTTTTTCTGCCACCTACTCCTTAATTTTGTCCTGTTTATGGATTAACCAAATCCGTGTTGGGCTGTCTTTCTTACCTCAGACTACCTGCAGCCAAACATCCATAGTTGAGATAATCACAAACAGTTAGGGGCCAGATCTAAAATCCTGTAAGCCATGGCTACCTGGATCCTTTGGTGCCTTAGTGCATTGCTGGTATGGTTAATTTGTACACAAAACAATCAATACAACTAATTTATGCCAGAGGTAGAAATGCTCTTGGTGCTGAAGTGAGGGATCAATATATTTTAAGTAAAATACAGTGTTGTGGCCAATGGAGTCCACTTCACCTGGAGTATTCTAGGCTGTTTACCCTTTCTTTAAATTCCACCTGTAAAAAATGATTTTGCCCCATTTTTTGGAGGCTTGCGATCCATAATTGCTGCTATTGGGTTTAAAGAACAGTTATTATATATATCATGTAAATAACTGTCTGAGGATCATGGGAGGTCCTAAAGTAATTTCTTGATCCTTGAATCATTGTTCTTTGGACACCAAAATTCACATTAGAATGTTTAATATACCGTACTTCTGAACAATGTATTTTGTTAGCCGTATCAGTAATGAGTGTGAAAGCTCTTGAAGCTGGAAGGGATAAACGCTCAGACTGAAAGCATGTGAGAGCCGCTCCTTTGAGCGGTTATAGACCTACTGACTGGCTTTAAAGTGCTTGCAAAATCCTATGGCATTACCAGCTGGCATTCAAACATTCAGGGGGTTGGCAGTTGGTTTCAAATTGCATTTGGAATGTAACCATATAAAAAAAGGTTTTAAATTGCATCCACTGGAATTTCGTGTTTCTTCTGTTGAAAAGTTTGCTGAATTCCGTACCGTACAATGAGCAGTATAAAACGCAATGTATAAAACACAGAATTATTTCTGGCACCTGGTATTTTTCCACCTGCTTCATTATGATAGCAAAGTCTTGTTCTAGTATTTTTACTTTGTACCAGGTATATATTAAAGAAAGGTATAAAAGTGCCAGGAGTTATCTATATCGAAAAATACACAACAAAAAAAATGCCTTTTTTGGCAACTTTTACCTTTGTTCTTGTAGTTTACAGAGCTACGGAATATGATAGCTCTATAGATTATATATATATTATTATATTTTATATATCAATATATTAAATATAATTATATATATATAATATATATATATATATGCTTTTTATAAAAGCAAAAAAGAGAAGTCTATGTGTAACCGAATACTCAGTTAAATCATCGGATGACAGTATCCCTTTACAACGAGAAATGTATATTTAATAAAAAAAAATAATATTGTGTAGACATAACTGCCAATCTCCTCCACAAAATAGAGGCAGGTTCTTAAATTATTAATTGATTTTAAAAGATATGTGATTTATACAACAAAAAATCTCTACTGCTTTTAATAACGTGGTTGTCAGACAGCGCCTGTAGTGCATTGCATATTAATATATTTCTTCCAACGATGGTATGCATGTTTTATTCCAAATACAAAATTACAATTGTCAATTAGATTCTAATCTAGTCGTGAGAAGGAACACCTTGTTTAGATCGTTTTTGTAAGTGGAAGTATTGTCATAAATCCATGCCGCTAACCCATCACCATAACAACCCGATCTCATGTCTCAACACAACATTCAAATGCTGCAGTATTCTTAGTTATAGGACTCATTCCAATAAAGATATACATATTTAAGTATCTAACTGTTATGAACCAGAGCAACATATTGGGTTTTCTGGCTTGGATACAAGTTAGTCATTTAAAACTGGATTGGATGTCACTCATACAATATTTTTATATTTTTATAATACAGTAACTGATGTATCATCTTTTTTTTTTGTGTTATGCGGCGTGAATTCTTGCCGTACGTTTTTAACCCCCTAATGACAAAATGCATTGTTTTCAATGGGTTTAGGGACCGCCCATTGCCCTTAAGGGGTTAAAAGCAAATATCTATGGTTCAAAGCAAGTGCTTAGAAGAAGTCTAGAACCTTTGCATGTGTCGGACCATGTGGAAATCGGTACGATCATGTTCCACCAAACGGGAGGACCAATAAACAATAGTTTTTAGGAAAGAAGATAGAGGGAGTGATAGAAACATTGAAATAGTTAAAGGAACATTTCTTTCAAAGGAGTAGAAATGTTAGAACAAGAAGTCATAATGTAAAAGTAGAAGGGCAGTGGCTTAGATGTAATATTTTACTTTACGGAGGATGGTAGAAGTGGTAGAGGCTAATACAGTGAGCAATATATATATGCATGGGATAGAAATAAAGCTATCACATGGCCAAGGACTAGTAATGGTCTGAGTCTTTACTTTAGGAAAAATGGCAGACTAGATGGGCTGAATGGCTCTTATCTGCCATCAAATTCCATGTTTCTATTTCTCCAAAATGAATAATGTAACGAGACAACAAAATCAGTGGCATTCATGTGTACAAAATATCAGATTTCTGATAATCTATTTTTTTCCATATTTTTGAACCATCAAAAATTCCTGTGGTTTAACAGTACAGGGCATCTTACCACCTAGAATGTTGAAATGATATGTCTGCGAAAGATGGATATTCAAAATAATGATGCATATAATATAATATATTGTGGGGCACAAGTGAGGCCTCACAAAATCCATTGATGGCTGCCTCTGGCCTGCAAACCCCCCTTTTCTGTGTGATAAAGTATTTTAGTCTCAATTATTGCTTTGCTGGTTTTTTATACAATTAAAAAAAAATTTAGAAACTAAAATAACTTTTACATCATTAAAAATTCCATCCCTTCAATAGAACGTTTACATAAAATAAAAAAACACTGTTTTTATTTTTTTTCCTCTAGGTGACATTTACGAAGAGAAAGTTTGGGTTAATGAAGAAGGCTTACGAATTGAGTGTTTTATGCGACTGTGAAATAGCTCTAATCATCTTCAACAGCACTAACAAACTGTTCCAGTACGCTAGCACCGATATGGATAAGGTTTTGCTCAAATACACAGAATACAATGAGCCGCATGAAAGTCGAACTAATTCAGACATTGTAGAGGTAAGACCAAGAAGATTAGTTCAATCATTATTACTCTGCATAGACACTATTAACTCTTTCTGCTATATATATATATATATAATGCAAACTAAAAGTGGCAAAATCTTTTTTCTTAATATGGATTTTGAGTAATAGTAAACCGGTCCCCCACTAAAAAGGGTTAAATGAGCAAAAAGTACTTTTTAAGGAGTTTAAGGTAGATTCTGATTATTTGTATTCATTATTAAATGTCATTTTATTTAATATTATTATCTAACATGTTACATGTAATCTGATTGAAGAGAGGCTATACATTCTTTTTTTGTATTTTTGATAAAGACCCACACAATCCCAACAAAGCAATGTATGCTCCCTTTCGTCTACATTTCTGGTGTATTCAAATGTTTTAAAGTAAAAATGTATCATTTTGTCTACTTTTCTGATGAGTTGGCTGCGATGTCCTGCTGAGTTGATTAGTGATCTCCTGACTTCCAGATGTTTGCTCTGACTCTTAATTATATAGGAAGATCACAGTGACCCAAAGGCAATGTGAATTAAATTCTAGATCTATACAAGAAAATGTAAAGAAAAGCATTTTGTGAATTCTGCAGATTTCATATATACATTTATGTCTTCAGATTTATAGCAAAATAATATAATTTGTTATCAAAAGGGTTTTAGGTGTAATATCTCTCTCAACAAACTGAACAGTTTCATGTTTGAGTCTAATTTAACTCTTTCTGGTATTTTGTGGAATTATCTATCTCTTATTCTTGTTTTTCCTTTTTTAACTTTCTTACTTCTTGGCATATTATTTAAATAGGGTGTCATTTATTTTATTTTGCAGATGAATTGGGCTATGTGATATCATTTTACCCCAATGCCACAATCACATTTCTAAAATTGCTCATCCCTAGGTAGTTGTTGCTATTCTATATGATATACTTCCCCTTTATGGGATATTTTATTTGCATTTTTTCCTCCTCTTCTTTTTATGCCCTATGGGCTTTTGTCACAGCGATAACCAGCTATAACCCTACAACTGTTACTTTTTCCATGATGAAGCTTGTTTGTTGCCTTTACTTTCTCTTTTAGTTGAAGGGTTAAAAGTTTTTGAATATGTTTTAAGATTTTCCTGATGCATTTTACGTGGATGGGCACACATAATTTGCAGTTTGGTTACTGTTTATCATAATCATCTGTTACCAATCCTCCCACAGACCACAATAGAAAGAGAAAAAAAAAAGATACCATATTTCAGCGTAAAATCAATTCCCTCCCAAACAGGATTATTTGCCTTATCTTCCTTTTCTATTCCTTTTCTGTATTTGATTTCCATCTGCTGAATTTTCTCTTTGTCTCTCTTTCTTCTTTGTTACCGTGCCGCATGCTTCACAGTTACCCTCCTAGGGCTGGATTCGTTTCCTGAGATCAATTTATCTCTTGTGATCAAACACCCTTTTTCTAATGTAGGTCTACATTTACACTTTAAACCCTTCTTCCTTCAACGGAAACCACTTTTTGCACTTTATCGCATACCAGATTCTATCAATTTATCTATCTGTCTATCTATCTATTTATTACAAATGTTATGTTAAAAAAAAATTCTCACATTAATTTGTTGCACTATCCCTTCCTATATGTAGGATTAATAGTCAGTTTATTGTTTTTATCCTCTGTTCATGGTGAGTACAATAAATAGAATAGATTCAAGTATGATTCTCAGCCTTATACCTGTCTTTAGCAAAAGGATGAAACATAGTTGAAATCTTTCAAGTAACATAAGAAGAGAATGGCAGTGCCCTGGACTGCCGATAATACCCCAAAGTCCAAGGGTGTGCCATACCTCCAGAGAATGTCATTATTTTCTATAAATTTGTTGCCTCTGTTTAAATGCCGGGGTGCATTGTAAGGACTTACAGACAATGATGTTTAGTTTCACACAGTTAATGGAGTGGAAGAGCCACTGTTGAGCTTGAGCCAAGCTAGCTTAGAATCCTCTTTTGTGTTGTATTGTGGTCTGTAAAGGTGCTTGTGAGGGCTTTCCTTATGTTGCAGGAGAGTCAGGCTTAGCTTGGACTCATGATTGTCAAGGTAAGGCCGCAGGCCAATTCTTGGCAGGTCATTAAATTTATCCTTTGGCCCTCTGGAGGACATTAAAATAAGAATCGATGGGTCGAATTTCACATCGGATCTTCCAAATATTGTAACTAGGGGCACCCTATAATTCTGCTCAGGGAATATAGAATGTGCGTGATATCACTGGAAAACTGTCTTGTCCCTTTTTTTAACATTCCTTTATCACTATACTAGGACAATGTTTCAATCCAATGTGTAAATGACAGTGTTTCATTTGTTTTTATATCTACCATGGAGATGTAGGTGAATATTCAACATTTGTATCAAGCAGTATTTACAGTTCTGTAAGGAAAGCTTCTTTTTTTTCTGAAATTTCACTTTCTGTCATGGATACATTTAGCACATAGGAAACACTAGAAGTGTGAAAACGAACAGCTTGATGTCACCACTGGCATTGCAGTCGAGTTTCTAAGTTACAGAATAAACTGATACATTCCATATTACAGCATATTCTGTTTGAATATTAGGGGCTTGGTTTATTATAGTATGAAGAACAAATTCAAGAATTGCATTTTGTATTTTGAAATTACCTATGTCCTAGGTGTTTCTGAACACTAAAAGGGATATATATATCTATATATATATACATATATATAGATATATAGATATATATATTATCGTTCAAAAGATGGATCAGAAATACAACGTGGACATGGTTGTTGTAAATGACTATTGTAGCTGAAATGTCTGATTTTTAATGGAACATCACTCCTGTGTTCCAATGACATGTTGGCAAGTTTAAAAGGCTAACTGGTTGTTAGAAATGCCCATGTTTTCCATGAAATAGGCTAAGTGAACCCAAAACTTTTGAACAGTAGTGTAGATATATTTGAAGTGGGTAAACTTTAAGGCAAGTGCCCAAAGAATAGCTGCAAAACATATGTGGGTCTGACATAGTGATAACATAGCAGGATGTGCTTTAATATGTTGGTGAGGGACGTGTATTGAAAGCTTATCACATTAGAACTAGAGACAGATGGGATTCACAGTCACAAGATTAGAAGTTGTAGACCTGGAGACAGATAAGACTGTGCCTGCTCCTTAAAATTGGAGGGAATGAAATAAATGCCATAAAATAATTAACCCTTTTGAAGACCAGAAGATTGAACAAAGAATCATCAAAGTCTTCTAGTCTTCAACCATACACACATATATATGTTCTCTCACCATACCATAATTGCCTCACCCTACCAATCTACTGCCTCACCCAGTACCTTCCACCCAATGCATGGCACAATGTACCTCTGCACCCCATCCCTCCTCTTCCTTAAATGCCACAATGTATCACACTTACCCATACCCAGCTCACCCTGCCCCATGTGCATGCCAAAACCACCTAAATTTCAGCGCCCAAACCCAACCTCTCCCACACGGTTCCACAGAACCTAATTTTTTAGTCACTACAAACAGCATATCACGAGACAACTAATTACATGATTGGATCCTCACCATAAGTCCCTCCACAGTGACTCGCCTTATATGTGTATGTAAACAGTCTTTTTCTGAGCAATCATTTGAACATGAACATAATACCCTTAAAGAGGAAATTATATCATATGGGTAGAAATAAAGCCTTCTAGTACAGCCTCAAACAGGGAAGTTCAATACAGTCACCCTTTGGCAAAATGTACCGTTGACATGTGACGATACACGTGTTTGTTGTACACGATGCACACCATTCTGGCACACCGCAGGTTAACACTAAGAAAATGTGAGCGTAATTAATTGTTGAATAGACAGACTGATCCAGCTTCATGTGACATTCCTTTCATACTGCTCAACCACGTGCGCCTTCGGCAGAAATCCTACAATCCCATTTGGTTGATTGTCTTATTTTGCATTAGCCTGTCAAATCTTAAGAGCTAGCGGTGGGTTCGGTGACCTGGCTTGTGTCAAGTCACCTGTTGGGATGTTTTGAATGGGATTGTAGAGAAAAAAATCCTCTGTGTCAATTACTTTTAAAGGTTGCAGAGTTAATGACTAGCTGTGCGGTTAATTAGATTTTCAAAGTGTCTTCATATCAATTAAGTCATGTATCTTCAAATGTGCAGTAAATAAGCACTTTATCTTTGTAGGATTGTTTGTACCATTTAAACACAGAGAGAGACGGAGAGACAGAGAGAGAGAGAGAGAACTGTACAGCATAAAAAATACATATAAAATAAAAAAATATATAAAATGAAAACTATAATATAGAACATATTTACAGCAAAATGCAACATTTTTAACAAAGAAGGGTTTGGCTTAACCTTTATGTTCTTTTAAAAAGTGTCTATATAATAGGCTACCTGTATGTAAAATGTAGAAAACCTAGAGGGTGTTATTTGAAGATAGAAGGATGAGGGAAAAAGTAAGAAAATTCTTTACAGAAAAAGTAGTAGATATGGGATATAACCTTCTAGCATCAGGAATTTAAGAAAGCTTGGGAAACTATCCCATGGAATAAAAAAGTAACCTGCTGTCACAATAGATGTTTCTATGTTTTCGTACTTAAATCATTGGGTTTTATGTCAGTATTGGAGAACTGGTATTCAGCTTCTGGAGATTCTCATTTCATTGACACTCCTAGATCTCATTGTTGGTTTAATGCTTAGTTTTTATAGTGATATCTCTTTGATGATGATGATGATTATTATATTTTATTTATTTATATATATTTACACAGCGCTTCGTACAATACATATATTCACGGAAAATAAGAAAACTAGAATTGACAGACTAAGACAAACAGATACATTAGAGAGTGCTCTGCTCGCCAACCTTACTATAGCGAGAGCTAAATATTTTATGTTTCATTCTGTAACATCTGTTTTGCACTTTTCTTTTGATGTCACAGTCGACACTCATCTTGTGTGACATGAGTTCATAAACTGAAACATTTGAAATTTGATATTTGAACATAATGAATGTCTTTCTTTATAGGAAATGCATTTGCTTCCACCTAGTGATCTTAGATATTTACTTGATTTATGTATATGTCTGTGCAGTGTGTCTATCTATCTATCTATCTATCTATCTATCTATCTATCTATCTATCTATCTATCGCTCATTTTGTGCATCAATATGCCTGAAAGCAACCTGTTTGATTAAGTTTTCTATTTATTAGAATTATTATGAATTAGAATTTATTATGTAAATTGTTAGTAACGAATGGGTAAAATCACATTAGGAATTAAAAAATGTGTACAAATGATTTTGTATTTCAAATATGTAAACTTTTTTCTCCCCAAGTTTGCCATTTCCAGCTCCCAGAGATGCCCAAAATGTTTCTTATGTCCGTATTTACCTAAGGATTTGGAAAGGCTGGACTCCCATGCTACAGGAATTTATACAGTTTCCTGCGGGAATTAAATCTCGAGAGTTAACTGCTGGAGTTTGTTTTTTAATCCTGTTAGCTCCAAGTTCTTTTTTTTCCCCACTAAATGCCTTCTGTTTGATTCCTCTAGTGGGTAAAACCTCACACTCAAAAAAATCTGTTCTATGTAAATTTAAGTTATTACCTAACGTTGTTTTCTCGATTTTTTTTTCATAATAGTTTTGTGAACATTAATAATCAATGAAACTCAAATTAGGAAACTTGTTTCCTGTTTAGAAAAGAAATGGAGTTAAAATCTAGGCCTAGGAAGCCGGCTGGCACGTTGTCAACCTAAGTACGTGGAAGGAGATTTCGAAGACTTTGGTTAAGGACGAAATCTTTTTGAACGTAGATCATGCTCTTCGTATCCTACGTTTGAAGTATTAACTCAAAGTTGCACAACTGTCTTTTTTTCTTCCAAAACATATTTGGCTGACGCTTCGGAAAAATCTTACACACAATATTCTCATATGGCAGGCGTCCTGAAGTCTTTCTTTCAATCAGGTCGTAGAAGAATGCTCTTTGTTTTCATTGACATTGTTTCACATAGTAACAGCTTGTTGTATTTTAGTCCCTTAGCCAGAGGGTAGGTTTATTTTTAAATCACTGAACTTTTTTTTCCCTTTATTTTTCCGAGATTGGAAGCAGCTGAAATGCCCGGAGTTACAGGTTTTAAGGACTTGGTTTACAATACGCGAAGGGAAGTTCTATCTCCTCCTTCTTTTGTATTCCACCCCCCCCCCTCTAATAAATGTCTCTTAACTGGTAGTCTTCTAAAAATAGAAAGCAATTCGGCTAAAAATAGACCGGCTTGCAGTCTTGCCAAGGAAAATGAAGAGGAATAGGCGTGGAGTAATGGCTGAGTAACCCAGCACTATTCATTCAGAGATCCCTTTGAGAATGCGAGCGATGCTGAAGTGCCCTTGAAAAACCACAGGTCTCAACTGCTTTCTTCAGACTTCTGGGTGCCACCAAACATTTAAGCCCAAGGATATATTTTTTTTCACATTGATCGTAAACACTTTTCTCAAAGACGAGGCTTTGTTTCACAGGCGTTGCTATCTGGAACTCTACCGTTTTGTTGTGTATTTTTTCTTTTGGAATCTTGTACATACATAAGCAGCGCCGTGTAGCCAAGCACTCTCTCCATCCCCCTGTTAAATAATTGTTGCAGACCACATACTGGATTTTTATTTTGTCTGATTGTAATATATGGCCATAAAAGCGAGTGATTTGGCAGACAGAAAGCGCATTATGCTTTGTAGACATTTTTATGGTTATATTATTTTGCATGTTAAAAAAAATAAAAATGAATTCTATCCAAAGCAGCTTCTAGGTGAGAACAGGAAGATTGAAGAGAAAATAATTAGTTTTTTTTTTATTTTATGTTATTTATCTAACAGTAATAATGGACAAAGGACAGCAGAATATACATTTCAACATTTCTTCTATGGAGTATACAGAAATAATATATATATATATATATAATATATATATATATAATATATATATATATATATATATAATGTCAAGATCCTCTGCACTCCCAGACAAACCATGAATACTACCTAGGATATATATATATCTATATATAGATAGATATATATACTTTTTCCTTAAGAATCTGATCCGCCATCTATAATGATGGCATAACGTTCTCCTCCTTTTCCGTGTTTTAAGGTTGTTTATCCAATCAATCATTACCAGAATTGTATTTTTAGAATTATACTGGCACCTTCCCAGTTTCAGCCAGGGCATCAGATTTTGATTAAATGGTAGCGTTGGTTTTATCTCAAATCTTTATGTTGGAATACGCGTGAGAATTGGAATCTGGCACCGGCTTAGTATGGTACAGTGCCAAGACGTGAAGCGCGCGCGCAGGTGCAGTAGATCTGGGCAGTCCAGTCCCAAATTCTGCCCCGTTTGCCACCGAAAGAGTTAAAGCTCTGATTAGCCTGTTTTCTAGCACAGTGACAGGGTGTGGAATAGCTTAGCTCAGCTTTCATAGGCACTGGAACCTTAGTATTGTTTTGTCTGGTTCCTGTAAGACTGCGTGTGATAAGAGTTTGAAAACAAAAGATGATGAAGGGGACCAAGACCTTTTTAGGAAGAACTGAAGTCCCTGTGTCTGCATTTACGTTGCATGGTCTCCTTCCTTCTTACGAGCCATTTTGTCTCGCTGAATGTTGACCCCCTTTCTGCCCCCATGCTGTTCTTTGTAATGCATGCAGACCACAAGTAACTCTTTTATGTAGTACACTGACTGTAATTGTCTATGTGGTGTATTAGTAATTACCAGGCTGAATTCCCATATTGTATCTTTATTACGGATATGGAAAATAGGACACGCAGCCTCGCTCAGCCACATTCAGCCGAGATAGTGAGCTACTTATAGTTATGATCCTTAAGACAGGAGGCTTTCATGACCGAATGCATTTTTAATTTTAGCATGAATAACTCCATACTGTGTCTTAAGAAATGTAATATTTACATACTCGGCTCCTCTATTAATCAATAATCTAAAAATAGGCTACATTTTAATATGCCACCACTAATTTTAATGTATGATACTGAACTGAAGCATGCAAGCTTAATAGGGAGCAGTGGTCAGATTTAATGCATGTGATAAACTAGTGTTTTTTTCGAAAATGCATATACTCGTAATTAAAACATGCTTACATACCATATAATTTATTGCCTGCTACTGAAATATAGCTGCACTTTGTAACATATGGAGCCTTTAGCATTGGATTCATTTGTAAAAGAAACAGTAAAGTAATGAGCTATTTGTTCCAGTTTATACTTAACATAGCACAGCACATATTATGTATAACTCTAAGAATTAAATACTATTTGTAAAGTTGTAAATCTTCTTGGCACACATCTGCAACCAGTTATAATACAAACATAGCCACGGGTACTGATAAAAAATAAATGTGTATATGTATATGTATATATATATATATATATATATATATATATATATATATAATCACTAACATTGTATTATGGTTTCTGTGCACAGTGTGGCATATAACTGATATTTTTTTTAGAACTTTCTGCGGGTTTGTATCAATAGAGTTAATATTAAAATATTAAAAAACAGCTCCCATAGACTACAACTTCAACAGCGCCCCCACAAAAACGAATGGCCGTAACGCATACTGCATCCATATAAATTGACAATATACAAATAAGATTAGCACACTTTGAAGGATATCAGTACAGAAGTAGAAGAGAGGCCTGCTCTTGCGAGTTTGTTGTCTATTATTAAATACATTAAATAACATGTATTTTAGGGATATAAGATTACTATATTTCCGTTGGTTTGTTCACTGTTAATACACCATACTATGTCATAACTCACCTCCTATGGATTTCTTACGGAATTCATACAATGGTATAAATAATTTAATTGAGTGTATGGATTCTATAGTGTAGGGTAAGACTTATAAGACAGTATCTTCTTTTAAGTGGCTCATATTCAAATCAGGAATATTCCAAATGTGTTGACCCCTTGGATACTCCAAATATTAACCCTTTAATAGCCCAGAAAAGCAGGGCAGAGGCAGTCAGCAGGATAGTGGGATAGAGTGGCAAAATTGGTACTATCCCACTAAAAGTGGGACAGTTAGGAAGCATGGTCTGTGCTGATCAAATTTAACAGTGGTTTTGTTTTGTGGGGCTCTGTGGTTAGTACTAAATATATAACTTTAGTTGTTTTTAATGGCAAGCAATGTCATGTTGATGTGGTAAAATTAAAGTCCACATTTTTTGCATGGTATATCTTTCACATCTTAGTTAAAAAAAAATGTTTATTATATCCGAGAGCACCTAAGTAGTTAATTTTGGGCAGTAAATCAATTGTTATGACGAGGAATGTGATTGGATGGTGCTGAATGAAACTATAAAAGCTGTTAAAATAAATAAAATCACATTTTATATATCATGGTGCAAAATCAATAACTGTTAACAGTAATTTAATTTTAAAGTGAAAAAATATGCATGTACATCAGGTTTAAGAGCACATTTACTGCTTTGATCAGGCTTAGTGCGCATCAAATATTCAAAGCGGTTAAATTATAATAGAGCAATTACACTTAAATAACAAACAGCTGACCCGGACTGAATAAAGTTCTTGCCAAACAGCCTCTCCTGTTGTGCCATGGGGTGTTTAAAAAGCAGATTTCTGTAGCGGTATTTCAATAAACTGATGAGTAAACCAAGCAGGTCTGTTCTAATTCTGTTTATACATCAATAATAGGAAAACCTAAAGCATACAAGATTCCTTGGGCAACAACTCCCATAACACAAAGCCAACCAGATTTATCCGTCATTAAGCCAAAGAAGAAATAGGCCAAACAGCTGAAACCTAGTCCATGCATACACAGTCCAAACTTGGTCCAAAGCACACCAGTGTTTGGTTTTGGCTAGCATGATAAGAATTGTATTTCTATATAATCAACAATTCTAGGACTTTTAACGCCCCCTAACCAAGTGTTTTTTTATGCCCAGTGTAATCCAATGCCAGTTTCATATGTGTTTAAATTCAGTTAGTAGGATTGTGAATGCAGAAAGATTGCTCTAGTAGATGGCTTTATGGGTATAATTTTTACACAATAGAAATAAATTATTTCAAGTACAATCAAATAGATTTTGATTGAGAACATCAACAGTAGGAACAGTGTTAATATGTACCTGTCAATCATAGGTCTGCATGTTTTAAATGATAGACACAGGAAATTAAGTATATAAACGTTAGATTTTGGTAGAATTCTGTGGATAGGCAACGTTAAAAGAATATTAATATTCACAAATTCAAAAACAAGAATTTATATTTTATAATGTTTTCCATTGTTTTCATCGTAGCCAAATCTTGTGTCACCCATTTTTTCATTTATTAAAATTTTTTATTTAAAAATGTAAACCTTATGGTAAATGTGGAGACATGGAGACAAAAGCTTGGAGACTGATTACCCTTTGGATTAACATATCTCCAAGGAAATAGCGCTCCTGGTTCATATAAATAAATGATGCACTCAGTTCCGCCAATAGGGGGCCATTCTGCAGTTGGCTGAGTCAGGATGAGCTGTAAAGGTTGTTGGTCCTTCAGATGCATTAGACTGGGTGCTGGCTGAGGGTGTTATAAGGAATAGTTGTCCACGATGTCCATGTAGATCCATGTTTTGGAACTCATCTTGCCCATATTCTGTAGCATTTCACGGAACCCTCTTGTGCTTAGTATTGAGGCTTTTTCTACATGTACACTGCCTGCACACTGTGTGTGTCCATTGTTCGTTACCGATCTCTCCCACATTCTCACACCATACATATGCTGACACTCCATACAGAATACAAGTTGGAAATCCAATCTTAATATTTATTCCTGTGGGCCCTGACTCCCCAAGTTTTTCTGCCTTAAGGCATGAGAAGGGCATTTGTGCATTTTAGAGATGTTTTTGTAGTTGCATTGGTTCCATTTCTATTACCCCCAACTTATTTTTCCTCTTTTCTTTCTTGTGTTTTCTTTTCTCTTTCCAAGACTCAATACTTGGGGATTAGCTACTTAAATACAAACAAGACCTATTCCACATCTACAATTCTGATGAAAGAACATTTGGCTTAGTGTTTTTTTTATTCCCTCCCTTAATATATTTATCAGTCCAAGGCCATGTTGTGGAATTGCCTCGTCTTGTAGCGTATGGAATGCTCTCTTTATGAAAATTGTAAAAATACTTAATAAGTGAAAAGCCTTGT
Source organism: Spea multiplicata (assembly GCA_009364415.1). Lineage (NCBI taxonomy): Eukaryota > Metazoa > Chordata > Amphibia > Anura > Pelobatidae > Spea > Spea multiplicata. The sequence continues at coordinate 52,725,217 of VKOC01000001.1, read as the reverse complement.
GATGAATGATTTTGATTGTGTGACAGCTGTTTTAATTCCTAGCGGTAACCAAACCAAGTGTCACTGAAATCTTTAGAAATATGAAATATCTGTTATTATTATTATTAAAAAGCTAAGCAATTTGACATAAACAGTAGAAACTTTGAAAGCTCCTGATACTTTGTAATTTACGGCACATTGTGGCCAACTCAAAACATTCAGTTCACTTGCTCTGCTTCTCTTCTCTATGTAAATGTAAAGATTTAACGGTATGTTGTTGTATAACATATTTAAATACCTATTTTTTTCTCCTAATTATTAGATTTTTATTTTTGATAATGTTAAACAATTTAATTTTTTTGATAGATGAAATGCAAAATTATTAGAGCGCCTGCTTTTTAGTTGCTGATGATGAAAAAGTCTCTTTACACAGTAATACGTTATTCATTAGAATTTTATGTTCCTTTAAACTTGAAAAAACACAATGTATTATTTTCTTCCTGTTTTTGTTTTTGTTACATATTTTTATTTTCTTATTTGCTCCTCTTATATTAAACTTAAGATGATATAAATTGTATTGTAATATTTCTCAGTTGATGTTTTTCCCCTAAGTTGACATTTATTTTGTTTATGACCTGCACATGGAATGTGTGGAAATTCAACTTTAGCCACATGCCTCTGTAGTCAGATAACACCTTGTGTGTCAGTCTCCCTCTATGCACCTTAAACCCTAGGTAGTCGCCTACCTTGGCCACCATCTAGCTCTGTACATACATGGTCAGTAGGGCAAGTAGAGTCTTCATAAATAATGAAAAATACAGAAAACATTTGTCATTGAAGTTACTTATAAGAAGAAGGTTCTACTTCAAACGGTTTAATAGCTGTCATCCATATGACAAACATTCTCTCTAGTCATACTACTTTCTGCAATTTGGTTGCATAATACAGCACGGGAATTAATACAGTAAGTAGGCTGCATCCAAGACAAGACCGAGGACGGATTAAGGTTTTAGACCAGATGGGCCAAATGGTTCTTATCTATCATCATTTTCTGTGGTTCTTCTGGGGAAAAATGTATAAAAGTGCATTGACATATTGCTATATGTGTTTATTATGAATTGTGCTGATTAGCCCTAGGACAGTGCCAGGGAGATGTTTCCTGATTTTGACATGCTCTCGCCAATAAATTCTAAGTGTTACAAATGCTCAGTTCAAGACCTCAGCAATGTTTTGTAGACCCATACACCTCTCTTTGACACAGTGTCAAGCCTCTTGTCCATCTGGTGTAGGTTTATTGGAACTACTACTTCATATAGCAGTGCAAACTTGGGGAACTAAAATATTCCCCTGCAAACTCTCCATTTAGTGCTTAATGTCCATAGGTATGCTAAGTCACTTTTTGCCGCGCCAATATTAGCTAAATATATATTATGTTACTTAAAAGTAACTTTAGAGAACACAGATTTTACAAAGAGACCAAGAAAAAAACAACTCACAGTCCTGAGTCCGTGTATTTATTCAAGCTAACCTTGTGATACAGTCTGAGCTCTGTATCAGTGAAAGCTATGTCTTCATCAGACCTTAGTATATTCTGCTTTGTATTTAAGACACAGAAAGAAAGTATAAGTCATTAGAAATACAAAAACTGAACTTAACCTGAATGATTTTCGGCAGGACCTCATCACCAACAAGCTATCTCAGATCACGATGATGTGTAAGATGTGTACTTATGTATGTGACATTTATTGCACAATGTGTGGGTGCGTACAGTAGATACAAATCATGTGATATTAACTGAGACATAATGAGACTGAATGATAATAAAAAAACATAATAAAACAAGGGTTAATGCTATAATTAACTGGCTTTTGATTCAATCAGCTCCATAAATTGTGTGCTATCAAGCTGAATTGTTTGTGGTGAAGAATGCAGAAAAAACAAGTGTGTGGGAATATGTGAAAGTGTGACTCAAGTCCCTACTCCAGTAGCATGAATTGAAGGACCAAATCTAACACAGACGTTACGTGGCACGCATGTGCTAAAAAACAATACGCCAGGGTAACATTTGGTCCACCTATTCACGCTATTAAAGACAAGTGGTCAGTCTATGTTAAGAAGAAGTTTGCCTACATCTGTCAATTTCCACATTAGTAAGCAGATTACTGAACACATAAACTATGAGCCAAAATAAAGGTTAAGTGTACCTAACAAAAAATGACTAACCCATTTATTATAGTAAGTGGGGTACTTAGGGGAGGGGTGGTCCCGTGGCTCTGCTCCTTTGCAGAAAAGAGAGGTACCAAAATGCTTCTCTTATTCTGTGAATCGGGCTTAGAGTACTTCTGCAAAAGAGCAGAGCTACGGAAACAGTCTCTCCCCTGTTCTTCCAGTCAGAGGGCATGGAGGGTCCACCATTTTATGGAAGTGGGGGTGGGGATCAGCCCTGGGTTCCAAATACTCCAGGGACGCCCCTGAAGAAAGAGGAACAGATATTCAAAACTCACGTCCGCTTATTTCCTTACTCAATTTTTCTCAGTGTGTTATGCTGTTTTTTGCACTCGGTCCCAAGTCATACTTGGTCTTGATTGCTTGATGGTCCTTGACAAGCCTTTTACGCCATCTTTTTATCCTCACTTCCTGGGTGTTGAGGACTCCACCTCCTTTTTGAGGTGACTTTCACCATCTCTGCAATTACTTTTGTCGGTCTGTTTATCTCATACATCTGTTTTCATAAGAGTAATGACAGTCCCGAGGTCTCTGTTAGTCCTCGTGAGCGACTAAGATAACTGGAGATATAACCTCAGGCATTTTATGCTATTTTAGAAACGGGGCAAACAAACAAAATGCAACCTAACTATGCAGAATCTAAGGTTTAATCTGGTATGTTGTTTCTATACAATGTGCGGTGCACAATACTATAATAGAAGATGTGAAATAATAATGATGTATGGCTGCTAGACTCTAAAAATCAAACACCATTGTGAACTTCCCACATATGACGCCATAGAGGTCTCCCTCTTCTGCTCCTTATAAGAAGCAGTGCCAGGCCTCATTGAGGAGGAAGGTTTATGAAACACCTACCCAGATACTTGGCAATCAGCTCTGGTTTCTGGTGGACTCTAGAACAAATTTGGAGAGGGATAAATGCTCTGTCCTTACAGCATTTTTGTTGGCCTCTGAAATGTAGTACTTAGCCTCATCGGAAAAACACTGAGACAGGAGGGGTCTCAAGCTCTTCTTCCCTCTACCAAAGCATTTCTGTTTTCTTTAGTGAATAAATGCTGTCCGTTACTTTTCACATTTTTCTGCAAGCTAGTCATGGAGCAGGTGGGTCACCAGCTGTCCCCTTCTGCCACGGGATAGTTCTACGTTTCAGACCTGTATCCCCCTTATATTATTTGTATTCAGGAAAGTCCCAGCTAAACAAGTCACTTTGTAAGATTGCTATCTAGTTTTAAGCATTAGGTCAAAAGGAAATCAGATACGAATGTTTTTTTTAAATGTCATAAAGACCACTGAAGAAAATCCCCCATCATTTATTGAAAATGTCAGTGACTAAAATGTCTATCTAAACACTTTATTGAGGATAGCTGTGTTGGTCGTTTCAATAATATTTCAAAGTATTCCAATTATTATTATTGGACTAACATTAAACTTTACAATGGGTTTAAGTGTATATCTCAATCTACCTTTAACAAAGTGTATTTCTTATAATTGATAAAGGTAGGCTGACACTTTTCAAAGTGCGTCCTACTGACTCAGATACTATATATGTATCTATAATGTTATACATCTGTTTACAGGAAAGTGTCTGACAACATCCTTGTTGGTGAATAAGTAACTAGTAAATAATCCATTGACGTACAAGCTTCCCATATCCATTTCCTATATAGTCATAGTCACCTCCTTCAGGGTCTGTAACTCATAAAGGCTCCCATGAAAGTGCCTAAAACAGGGATCCTACCATTTCATAGCGTGGATGTCTTTATAGGGCTGTGAAATTTAAAGCCCTTAAAAACAAAATCTATTATCTTAGGTCACAAGACTTTGATTTGTCCTTTACATTAAGTGGAGGGAGCTCATATTTTTGACAGTATGTCAAGCATGAAAAACAGTCGGTTTAAACCCATGGAGGTTAAGGGCACGATGTGGAGAAGCGAGGAATTAAGAGCCATCTATGGCCATGTTGCAGAGCAGGCGGTTCCGATTGGCTGTTGTCACTTGGCCTTTGCGGAGTTAGACAACAGGTGCAGACTTGCTGACAGGTGGGGATTTCTAAGATAAGTAAAATTGCTGATGGCCAGTGATGTAGCCTTGTGTCAGATTGTAAACTGCTGAGCTCTGACAGAACAGATAGCCAGCCTGCATGCTTCGAGAGCATTTGATTCTCTCAATCACTTTGAAGCACCCTTGGCCCCGAATCAAATCCACAGAGTACATGGTCAGGTCCGAACAGCACCCACAGATCTTATTATCTAGGAGGTTAATCAAAGGCCTGGAAACCCGATCTTGTCAATTGGGAAATGGTGTCAGAATGTTGACGTGATTTGTCTCTCTGGCAGTCAGAAATCTGTTCCATTTGCAGGGGACGGATTTAGTTCATGTCGGTAAATGGTTTAACACACACTCCCTGGAGCACTTTAAAGAACACAATATTAGTGTTCGGTGGGTCTGATCTGAAAGGTTTCATATAAACGTCTATATTTAGTAAGTGGAACATGAATGTTACACCCAAACATTCAGAACTTTTTTTTTTGAGGTGTACAAAAATATACTCATTAAATCAAAGAGGAATAATATATAAAAAAGTTGGAAATGTTTTTGCTGCAGTTAATTAAGATGGCATCCAATATGGTAACAAGGGTTTTTTTTTCCAATGTTCAGAAAATAAATGTTTTTTGGAGTACTTTTTGTTCATTTTGCAACTGCTTAGTTGGTGCTTTATGGATGACAAACAGAGTTACTCAGCTTAGGTGATTGGTGATAAATTGTAGGTATTTAAGTCGAACAGTCCCGTGAAATGACATTAAGAAAGTTAGGTGTAAAATAGTTAAACGTATGGCAGTCATCCCGAAGGCTACATGCTACATATACTTCATGTCAAACTGTGATTGATAGAGGAAGAGATCTGGTTTCAAGATCACTACAGGAGTTTGATTCTGGTACTAAGTTACAAAATTGGTCTAATTCATAAATCCAGTGATTCGATCAGCCTGAGTATTCTATAGGGTGATAAGAACACTTTTTCATTTTGTATACCATATTCCATTACAAAACATAACTAATGTTTTTATTCCCTTAGCTTTGAAATGTACTAAGCATATGAGTGGGGGATGGGACTGGATATCAGCAGGGTTCAAGTTCAAAAGAGGATGTATCTATGTATGAGAGCAAATCATGCATGGAATCGGGCTGGAGCTGGAATACATTACCTTGTCTAGTGGTATGTTAGACAGGGACACCAGCTGGTCATGTGATCTTTCCATTTATAGTAGAAGTCCTAGCTCTGCCAACAGGGGCTCGGTACGGTGCTATTTATGTGTAATACCTTCTGTTGCTTCCACCATTAAAAAATACTACTGTATGTATATTTTGTGATATTAAGGGACTCTTTATGCTCATGAAGCGTCATCATCTGGCACTTAAGCTACAGAGGGCTACAATTCTTATTAGACTGGAGTTCCACACATCAATCATAAGCATTAAACACAGTCAAACAAAGCTCCCAGAATCTGTCTTCTGCACCACGGCATTGGCCTGAAATGTTCAAATTATGTATTTCAGACGTTAAGAAAGAAAGGACTTAATGGTTGTGACAGTCCAGATCCCGATGCAGACGATTCAGTAGGTCACAGCCCTGAGTCTGAGGACAAGTACAGAAAGATTAATGAAGATATTGATCTTATGATCAGCAGGCAAAGATTGTGTGTAAGTACTCTGAGCGTGCGTTCAGTTTTTTTTTACTTTGTGATATTTCTCTAAACCTGGCAGGCATTGAACAAGAAAGAAAACAAAGCTTGTGAAAGCCCCGATCCAGATTCCTCTTATGCTCTCACCCCACGCACTGAAGAAAAATATAAAAAAATTAATGAAGAGTTTGATAATATGATCAAGAGCCATAAAATACCTGTAAGTACCAAAGGTTAGATGGCTGGTCTGCTGATAAGTGCTAAAGTAACATCCCTTAACCCGTGTAGTGCTGGCTTCCAAATTAAAGGACTCAAGATAGATTTTGTTTCATTAAAGAACAATTGCCATTATCTTCAGCTAAATACAGAACGTAATCTCGAATGAGAGATTGTAGAATGTTGCCCAGTGGGGTTTGGCAAACCCTTGCCAAATTAAATAAATCCTATAACTCTACCTGGACCAAGAATTTATATAACAATATATCGTCAAGAGTGTCAGTTAAACCAATATGAGGAGTTTAGATTATCGTGTTATAACCCAGCATTGTTTAGATCAGGTTAGCTGACCCTTTAAATAATTTAATAGGTTTTGTTTCAAACAGTGAGGATAGGTGCCATAAAAAAGTTTGGAGGGCTACAACAAGCCGGCGTGTGGCTCACAAAAATGGCTGAAATAACAATTTGGCTATTACTCCCTTCCAAATTTGCCAACAATTGGATTGTACTAAAATACCAAATCTTTTTGGTATTACAGTATTTCCAAGTAGAGAGCCACGGTCCTTTTAAAAGGCCATATGTACCATAAAATGCACTGTGGACCATACCAAGTCCACAGGGATCCTTGGACTGTACCTATTTGAAATGGTTGTTAAAAATGCATGTAGATCACACTTTTAACACAACAGAATAGACCCCGGAGCCTCTCTTTGTTGTAAATTACTAATTGACAATTAGTAATATATTCATTTTTAAAAAGAGCCTTGCCAATAAGTAAAATATGAGCAGGTTACATAAATGATGCATATACAAATTTAAATATAATATCTGATTTTGTAGCAAAAACAGTGCAGTGGCTTCACTAAAACCATATAATAATAGCATTATGTGAATGCTGATAACAAAACCTCAAGCAAATGAAATGCATGAGACCCTTCCACAGGACATCAGTGTTGTTTGCGTGTTGGAGTGATGGTAAAGCGATCAAAAGCTTTGGTTTCTAAATAATCTGCATTCATTTTTGTGTATTTACAGTTAAATTTAATAATAGTACCATTAAAAAAAAAACACATGCCGTGCCAGTAGTTTAAGAGAAATAACACCGCATGAGCTTTTTATGGTTTTGTTTTTCGATGCAATGAATAATGCTCTGCATGTTTACTACTATAAATCACTACATGATTGATTGTTTTCTTTGGGTGGGTTGGCAGATGTATAGAAATGTAAGCCGGGGTTTTATTTCTTGCAGATTTTTTTTTTGTTTGCTATGGAATCGTATTCTTAACCAGCATTATAATATCCATAGTACTTTTTTTGATGACCACATGATCATGTTAAAGTTAAAAACACGAAAAAAAAACCCGTTGAGACCGTAGTTTATATTTATAGTTAGATATAACCTATAATTTCTAGTTTAACCCTTTGAGTGTACCATGGTAAAAGAAAAGTTTAGGGACTACATGATGTTTTTTTTTCACTTCCGAGTTGAGGAACTTCTCAAAAGATGTTATAATATATATATATATACTAAATATATAAAATTATATGTGATAAATTTAGCTCTCTTGCACTCAAAGGATTTGGATATCGAGTCTGAAGCTCTGTGCTCTTCCACCAGAGCTTTAGAGTTAAGATGCTAAATTCCTGGGTGACTGGATGGTTGCAGTATGTTTTCATAGAAGCCGTTTTAGATGCTTATGTAGCTGTGCTGCAATCTGAGAACAGGAACACGAATGCCTCTTAAAATCCATGTTGATCACAGCAGTAACAGCTGTTGCCTCTGAGATGGACAGGAGGTAAGAGTTACCAACGGGTGGAGAACACACAAAGTTATATGAAATCCTTAAAGAGGAACTATGACATTCCACGGCATCCTTGGATCCATTTCTTAATACCGATGTGCAACGTATTAATCAGTTTACCCCTTTTGCTTCAGTAATAAAGTTAACAGGTTCTTTCCTGTTGTGCTATATGCACAGGCTGCCATCTTGTTGACAAGATGAATGTTCTTAATTCTTGTTGCACTTAAAGAACATTTACAATCCTACCTTTCTAGAATTCTAAAATAATGCACGCAGAGTCCAGGAAGTTTGTTATACCTTCTTGTTTGAACTGACTTTAGGGTTCCAACGTAATCAACATTAAAACATTTTAATAACCTGAAATGAGTAATAACACAAGGTTTTCAGTCGTGGATCCAGTTTTGGCTGTGCCTCAGTTGTGTTGACTCCTCCTTTAGTCTTGGAATTAAAATGTGTCACAACATATCAAATATAAATATATATAAAAAAATAAAACCAAATTTGCAAATATTATAAAATTATAAAACCAAATTTTGCAAATATTATATATTGTCTAATTAAACAGACATTCATAGAAGGGAAATACGCTTCTGCACATGATTGTAGGATATTAGTCACAGGAAGGATTATACAGCTGTCTTATCTGTCATTTATGTACCAGGCTAAAAAAAAATTGGAACAAGTAAATATATGACTTAATGTGTCATTGCTGCATAAAAAAATGTACTCAAAAACCCCGGCAATGAAAACCTTAAAACAAAACAAAATGGTGTCCAGAATCAATTACTGACCTTGTGCGCCACAAAGGCCAATTCAGAATGTGGTTATTGTGGTTTCAAAGTATAGGGTGTCCTGGTCTGCAAGCTGGACACTGCCATTTTACACAGGAAGGATGGCACCATCAAAATGACAGCCTTACAGACGCTCTAAACACATGGCACACTATATCCATTTTCGGTTTGTCTTGCCCACCTGACCACAAACTAGGGGTGGTAAGAACACACAGCCTAGCAGTTAAAATGCACAACGACGAGCCTTTGCTCCTGCAGAAAGAAAGAACCATTGAAAAGCCGGGTTGTGGATATGAAACATTGGTTATATCTGTAACCACCCGTACAAAAAGGAACCTGACTTCTTCGTCCATAAGAAAACACTACCCCTGCCAACAGAAAAGGCTGGTTATGGCACTCCATGAAAAGGGTCCCTCAGGTTTCCGCAGAAGAGCCTAAGGACATGTATTTTGTGGTTCAAAAACATCTGATAATAATTACACATGCATTTGTACTTTGCATATAACATCATTGGAGTGCTCTGCAGAAAATATGATTAAAGAAGCTCGCTAATTACTAGCGAGGAGCACATTGGTCGTTGTGGGTACAGTCTTGTGCATAGTGTTGCCCTTCCTTACTTATCTAGAGAACTTAGCCCACCCAGACATCTAAGTGAGGGGGTGATGTCCCAACTCTTCTAGAAAAACAGAAAAGGGGGAAAACACTGGTTCAAAAACCATTGTCCACTGCAGTGCTGACCAACTTGGTCCTTACCGGTTACTAAACTACAATTCCCATCATTCTCTGCCTGCTACTTTTTGGTTTCCTCAAAATGTTATTCCTAAGTTAAACTTCATACCCCAGAACAATAAGCAATGTAATATTTTACCATCCAGTTGGCTTGAATTCAAAAGAAAAATATTATTATGTTAAACCACATTTTTTGGCAGGATAACTTTTTCTTACAAGTAAAATGAACTTGGCCTAGATTGGCAGTTTCTAGAGCTGCTGTTGCTTCACAGCCTCCAAAGATTGGTCTCTGAGGTAGTGGCTAAAGAAAACAGATATTAAAATTAAATATGACTTTTCATATGAAGAAAGATTACAGGATAAAATAGTTGTATCTTAAACTGCCGGCTGTCAAGACCACTTACGGGTCTTCTTCAAAGTTATTTGATGAAGAGACCTACATGGTATTACAAACCTGCTCCCTGGTAGTACATATATATCACAACAAGAACAGTATAACTCTGATCTTCTTCTTTTTATTATTATCTTATTATTATGTTATCACTTTTTATGAGTACGTAAAGTACTTACAAAAGGAGCCACAAACATTTACATGGTGTTGTCCACTAAATTTAAATAAAAAACATTTAAATGTCTTTTTTTCCTGACCATGTGCCGCTAATTTTTTCCTTAAATAAATTTTGCCCTCACTGCCCTTGGCAAGGGCAAGTTTGTGGACAAATCCCGACTGACTACATATTACAATGTATATGTGGTACGCCTAGGATTAATACGTATATTAGTGTTCTATGAATAAAGCAGACCCTTTTTTTCAACAGGTAGTTTCTGTTTCCATTACAGTTAAATGACTTTCATTCTATGCGTGTTGTGGATGTTTGAGAGACACATGCATGATCAAGGAACAGCTGCAAGTCATTACTGGAGACAGTATAACATTTATTAACATCCATCAAGCTTTGTCTAATTAATATATATTAGCTTATAAGGGATTATTTTAAGTGTAATTTGTATTTTTTTTATTATTTCATATCGTAGAGGCAATATAAACTGATCTTGTAAATGATATAAGGCATTTAAGGTGAACCACTGATGCATGTCATCTGAGATATTTATGGCACAATATGCATTAAATACCTTGTTGTGGTGTTTTAGTATCCTTTGTAAAGTATAACAATCAAGACAGAATGTTTCAATGAAATCAGCATTTAATATTTGGGGGTTTGGAAGCGTTGTGGTCCAACCTCAGTGAGCTTCTGCAGCCCTGTATAATGTATACATAAATCAGAGAGATTTGTTCAATATTTCATCACCCATTCCATCACTTGTCACCCATGCATTATAGAAGACCAGCTCTTGCTTTAGAAACCTGCAATTGTTGGGCGTACTGATAGTGAAAACTCTCTATTCAGTAAATATGTTCATAAAACTAGCTACCTATTCTATAACTAAAACGGGTATAAATGTAAATTATATTTTATCTTTTTGATTGATGAGTTTTGGTTCTTGAAGTATCAAAAGCATTTTTGAAAAAGTGAAACCAATAATACTTAGTATCTTATTGCTTTTTTTCCCCCCACCAGGCCGTTCCACCTCCCAATTTCGAGATGCCAGTTTCTATCCCAGTGAGCAATCCCAACAGTCTGGCGTACAGCAATCCAGTTGGTTCTCTGGGGAATCACAACCTTTTGCCCCTGACCCACCCATCATTGCAAAGAAACAGCATGTCTCCTGGTGTGACACATCGACCACCAAGTGCAGGTAACACAGGTATGGCTTGCATTGCCTTGCCATTTCAGGAAAGATATAAACTCCCAGCCTCAAATTTCTGCAGAATATCTAAATATATGAAAGCCATGTCACTGCTGTGTGTCACAGCATCACAGACACAGGGCAGAGATGGGAAATTTTATAGACCTTGATCTTTCTCCGCTTGGGCTTGGTCAGCGATCCCGTGCTGTCTGTATACTCCAAATACAGTGGGTGGGAGACATAATTTCTAAATGGAAAGCTTAATCCAGGCCCTATAGGTCTTATGGTCTGACAGCATTAAAATTCTAATAGATTGGTGTGAGAAAGGATCAATTCCGAAACCCACCACTAGGGGAGAAAGCACTGGGACCTGCAGTGCTTGTGCAATCAGTGTCACTCATTCATTCACACCAGAGAGCATCTGTGTCTGTCTCATGGCAAGTATGATAAATGAGTGTTGTTTTTAACTGAACACAATGCTTTAAGTGGTCAGACAGTGATCAGTAAACATGTCCTAAGCTGTAGCCAAAACATCTCAGTCTAATATAGACATCTTATGTGCTACATTTAGAAAACAGTGAGGCATCTTGTAACAATATATCTGCTGTATTGCACCCAATGGCTGTGTGCGCTAATGAAGTGCAACTCATTAGCCATATTATCCATTGTACCACAAACAGTTCTGAATGTACAAGAACAACAATGCACAGATTTCTTATTCCACTTAATATTTTCCACGCTAATTAGCCACATTGTTATATTTTACAGTTTTATTACATCTAGATTATAAACAAATTTGAGCAGGGCCCTCCTTACCTCTTGTTTCTGTAATTGTTAAGTTATACGGTACTTGCTATGCCCTGTTTGCGCATCGCACCGTGGCGTGGAATATGATGCCGTTTATAATAAAAGAATAAATAATAATACAGAAGATCTGATTGCATGTGGGAATATTACTACCAAAAAGCTACTACCCAGCAAAACATCAGAAATATTTTCATATGTAATGGCAGGAATGACGCTGTGATTAGGTATTTGTGTACAGCAAATATCCATAACACACACAAATGCACAAATATATTTAATTTTAATTCCAAACATCATAAATTAGTGATGGTTTCTGAACATATTCAATGCCCTCTGCCCTTATAAGTCTATTAAAAGTGGGCAAAAAGATCAGCTGCCCTGGGTCCACTCCGACCTTACAGGCCCATAGCAGCAGACCCTTGGGACGCCTCAATAACCGCCCTGCAATTTTTTGTATTCCTCTGTAGCACAGGAACATAACGCTGTGTACATCAGCTGGGGCTATTGTCAGAATGGTCTGCTGGGATGGGTGGCCCACTGGAGGGACATTATGATTATTGTAAGATTTCTCCATTTAAATTGGTTGCAGATATATCGGAAGATGAAGAACACACATAGAGTAGTAATTGAATAATATACATTTAAATCTGACAACTTTTATACTGCAGGATCCAATAGAGTAAAAGTAAGAGTATAAATAATTTAAAAAAATGTATTATATATATATATATATATATATATATGTTGTATATACTGTATGTATATATGAATGATATTGCTAACTTGACAAAACTAAGGTTAACTGAAATGCTTCCTTTAATGTACCTTGTAGTTTTATGGAAGAGACTTAAGATGTGGTGTCTGAGGTCAAGTTTAGAAGTGCTGACTGGAGCTATGCTTTGTTTTTTTAATACTTAGGTGGTCTGATGGGTGGAGAACTCACTACCGGTGCAGGCACCAGTGCAGGTAAAGCACAAAATTACTAAATGTTCTCTAACCAAGAGTATTTAGATAATGTGTAATATGCTGTTATTCTTGCATAGATATCCATATGAATAGAAAATGTTGTTATTCTTTAAATTTAAAAAAAAAAAAAAACTTCCACGACCTGATGCCCACAGACTTGCAGAGAGTAAGCAGGGAAGATCCTTCTCGATACTGCGATACTGACCAATTCCCTCTCGCTAGTCCAGCAGGAGATAATGTAGCAGAGGGTGCAGTGGTTCCAGACCCCGTGGGACATGGAGTTTGCTGGCAGCTATGCCAACCTCTACAGCTATCGTAGAGACAGTGATCTACTAAAATGCAACTAAGTGCATTTCCTATCCGTCACTAACATTTTTAAAATTCAAGAATTATCTCTGTATACTGACATGATTATTGAAGTGTATTGACGGCAGCATGTTCGTCGAGATAAATAGGTACAGCCGGTTTTTTACAGATTGTCCTAGATTGCCTATGTGTAGATGAATTGGCTGTATGGCCCCTTTGTTAAGTCATACACAACTGCCCACCCAAAAAACACCCGCGATTCTATGGCTAAGGACTGTTTGCTTGGCAATGAAGCCTCACAGTGCTTCTGTGTATTCTGAGCCATAATCTCCACAAATAGTCTCTCCTTTCCAACCACATTGTATACAGACTTTCCAGCACCCAACATTGGCCTCTGATCCTATCTGGTAGTTAGTGTGTTTTATATCGCATCCTACCATCCCTTTACCACAGTTTCCTGCCTTTTACCCAGAACTTCCATAGTCATGTAGGACATTATTCTGCCCCCCCCCCTGCATTACTTGTTTTCCTAAGCATCCTTTGTCCATTGTTCCTTCTCTCCCACAAATTTGACTTGTTTTGAATATACCTCAACATGCACCATGTCTATGCCATTACAACACGGTTAATCCAACAGCATTGGGAGTAAAGACACAAATGCTATAGACAGACCATAACATAACACCTATTTTAACATAACACCTATAGAATTCTATGAGTACAGGGAAAGTTCAATGAAATTGAATACTTTCAGGGAGATTATGGTTGTTGCATTATAATTTATGTAGGTGTCCACCAAACCAGTACTCGGACCAGCACCATTTCTATAAAATGTAGAACATTAATGGAAATTCACCACTACAAATAGATTGTAATCCATCATCCATTAAAATTGTGCACGACTCCTCCATTCTTAAGTTGATTTTTTTATTACACCCTTTAACACATACTGACATTAGATAACTAGCCCAGTAAGAGTAACTGGATGAAGAATATTGATGTTTTTTTGCACTTCACCCAACCTTCATGGATTGATGCCCCATGTTCCATGAATGTTGGTTGTAAGGATTTTTAGGGACAGCTCAAATACAAAAAAATGATGCTTAAATTGGGTGCCAACTGTATGCTACACTGCACCCTTCACATGTTTATTGGCCAGTGGTTGACATGGCAGTAATGATAAATATGGAATCATATCAGAGAGTCCGTGAAGAGTTATCATGAATAGGCTTTGTGTAGTATCTAATGCTGTCACTGCACAGGCTCGTGTGGTGGATTAAGAAGAGAGACTTTTTATAAAAAGACAGTTAAGAAGAAGAGTTCATGTTAAAGTTGAACCGTCTGCCCGATGACATGTTTAACAATACATCTATTTAGGAGAGATTGATATTTCTTAGTTCAGATTCCTTGAAAGCAAATGTTCCCATTGTTTAGTCTTCCTCTGTGTAACAGAGAGCTTTGTATTTTCGGTACTTAATAGGTTAAAAGTGGTGGTGGTGGTATAATCATGTGGTTTAATCTAACAGAGTTCATGATCCTTGCTAAATCGAGAAACTGATTTTGTTTCCCCCATAGCAATGGTAGGACAAGTAAGGTAATCTGTATACATTGCAGGTTCATAACTAGAATTTATATACATGCAGCTACAGAAACACACAATGAGTCGGTGACGAATGTTAGTGCCATATTTTCTAACTTATATCTAATGCTGGATGTTGAACAGATATGGGCACATGAAAAGACATTGGATATGCTTTAGAGACATTCATTTCCAAAACATGCTTTACCAGCGCATATGTTAGATACACAAAATAGTCTGAAGTTTTAGCGCTAGAATGGCACAAGAAACTCTGAAGTAAGAATAATGAAGCCTTAAATACTTGAATTTCTACCAAATATATAGATTTCATATTCTCTGCAAACATGTAGATTAGGAATAAAGAAATGATTAATAGATTGTGCAATGTTTTCCCCAAAAAAATAGGAATATGAAAAAGCCCAGTAAACCTGCTGTACCCAGATTCTTCTAGTGTTACAGTCCTTGCCAGTACTGTATATGTGATAATTAATATTAAATCGATTCAGGGAAAATATACTATGTATCGCTTAGATTAAGGAATATTTATAAAGAGGTATGCGCATTATAAAAATATAGGTAAAAATATAACTGAAACTGTATCTTAGAGTTCCCTTTATGAAACAACTGTACAGATTTCAGCTGGCATCTAATTTTATTTCTTTTTATGCTTGGTGTTAATGTTTTGCAGCTGGCTTTTAATTGTACCATGGATCCACAGTATATCTTAGGTAGTTTTAAATAAGAGAAATATGTCTGGGATAGAGTCCTTATTGCATCTCTGCGCTTTACATTTTCCATTCCAAACTAAGTGAAAAGCTTGGAAACGAAGCTTTATAGAAAACTCTTAACCATCAAAAGCAACCAGCGTTCACATATTGAATTGGTTTGCAAAACCCAAATGGTATTGTGAGATGCCAGCATATATTTAATTACTGGAATTATATAGGGGGCAATCAGTTTAAGAAACCAGTACATACATATAATAGAAAATTAGTCATTTTCTTACTGTATTGATATTTCAACTTTTTTCAAATAAGCCAAAATAGCTTGAATTTCATATTTCGAGAAGATGTATATTTATGGTCGAATTTTCTTGCAGATCGCGGTTAGCTTTTGTTTACAGTCAGGAAAACAGTAAACACAAAAGGAAAACATAGAATATTGTTTCCTAAAATTAAACCTGGTTTACAATTCTTTACTATAAATGCTGTGAAATTCTGAAATAGCGAAGATTGCATTTGAAAATGTTACACTCCACCATGTGATGCTAATAATTTCACAGAGTGCAGCTGATTTCCATATTCTTCTCCTAAAGTAAAAACCAGAGCTCTTGCAACCCAAGTATTACATGACTTGGTTGATATCAATTCATATTTATATATTAGTATACAGTAAGGAGCCTGTAAACATAGAGCTGTAAATAGAGAACATATACCGTTTTTTTTTTCTTCTTCTATATGCCATTTAACATTCAATTTAAAAAGAGGAAGAGATATCAAAACTAAGAGATAATCTTTTTTTAGTTAAATTATTATTATTTTTAATTAATATATTAAGAGGTAGAATAACCAGTGGCAAATATTCTACATAAATAGAGATACAAGGCTGCTGCTGAAATAACCAACATGCCATACAATAAAGCCAGGAATCAGTGTACACCTATCAAATACAGAATATTGAATTAGTGAATATATAATATATATATATATATATATTATATATATATATGTGTATTTTATGTATATTATAATTTCTTGTCCAAACTAATGCCTTGTGGTTTATTAATAGCACATTTATCTGATGTTTGGCCCAGAGCCTGCCATCACTCCTTGATGAACCTCTTTTCTTTTTAGCTCATTGGATATTCTCATTTCTTGTAACCTGCGCATTCCCATTTGTACCTTTTGTTAGAAGTTTGTTTATTTGGTTGAATAGCTTATTTTGTGTATTTCCTTCCACTTTATTTTGAGTCTGTTTACTTGAGTTCTTTAGCACTCAAGGACAGCATGTATTCTGTCAAGGGATTTTTTTCAGTTAAAAAAAATATCGTGAAGGACAACCTATTTTAATTGTCCTAGTATATATGGCACGATTAGATCTTTTCTGTTATGTAAGCAGTCTTCTCCAAATTATTACTATAAGTGGACATGGAGACACATGCAGTATGTTAATTTACTTACTTGGATGTCTAGACATAGAAGGTTCTTTCAATTATTATAGAGAAGACAATGGCTCTTTAATTATGCTGAAAAATGACATTTGACAAAAGGGTGCAATGGACAAAACTAGAGGGACTTCATAAGCCAGAGCCTAGCCCTGCTTGTGGAGCTAGCGTGAAAGCTTAGCCAAGTCCTTCTCAGCAGACAGAGGCCATGGGATAGAAGGTAAGATCACACTTAACTGAGTGAGTGCTGAGCCCCTAAATGCTCGTCCCAAACTCCATGCTATGGGATTCAAGTCTGGCCCAGACCCCCCCCCAGTAAGATATGAATATAGTCAAATATGACTGTTCGTAGGAGAGGCTCCTTTCCACAAAAGCCTTCTCTTTTGCTACAGAAAACAGAAGAATAACTGGAAACTTAATGAAAAATAGATTAATAAAGAGAATTTGACTCTGCATTTCATGGAAGACAAACATACAGTGAGACATCCCTGAGCCTTTATATTTCTGTTGAATTATTCTAATATTTATTTAGCACCGCTGAAACCTAAGGTTCCATAGGGAACATTTTTCTAATTCTGCAGGGTTTATGAGTTTGTATTGCGTAAGTAAGAGATTTAAAGTAATACTGTTTACAAAAGTGGACCTGTCTTGACATTAAAATCTATCATAAAGCGAAATAGATGTGCCAGTGTGATAAATATGAATTTATAAAGTGATTCATTTTAATGAATAATATATTTTTTTGTAATAAAATAGATGAACTGATTTTGGCATCTATTTTTCACCTATTTGTTACCTGCTAACATGTCCCATATGTGTGTAATGTAGGCCAAAATGTATTTTTTTCCCATAAATATTATTTTTGAAAGATCATTTGTATATTTTGGTAAACTTTCAAATCAGATTTACTAAGATGAATAATTGCACAAATGTGCATATTCCCGTACTAATGTAAAGCCGTGTTGAGGGTGTCAATTAATACATTTATTATGATAATTAGAGATGCCCCATAAACACATAGTAATATTTTCTAAGGGACCTGCTCCTAAATTATAAGCCTTAAATTATACTAAATTTATATTATTGCTGTGATTTTGTTTTTGATGTTCTATGTGCTATGAATTTCATTCAGAATTTAGCCTTAAAAGTATAGTGCACGCTTTCTGTAAATCCATCTGTTTTCCATTTTCTTTCACTGTATAATCAGGAAATCTATTCATTTATGACATATAATTTTTGCGCTTTCAAGTGGGCAGTGGAATGTGACACAGCGCATACAGACCCATTTAATTTGATCGTTTTCCAGAAGGAATGTAATTGTAAAGTATAGGTTTGGCGCAGGTTTAAAATGTGCATTTAAGTTTTCCCCTTTTCTTTAAATCTCTTTCAAATGTAAATGGGGTTATTCAGTTTTAACCTTTGTATACCCATTTAACAGTGTTACAGCACCAAAACTATTGCATGAATGTGAAAATGTCACAAAATATTCTAGATTTGAAAAGAGAATTTAACTAAGCGATCATTTTCTTTGCCATAGAAAATATAATATTTCTTCTAAACGGCAAAGTAATACCATATTTCACATCCCTACTTGTGTAAGTGACTGGTAATTTTGACAAAAATACTCGGACGCTGTCTTTTTTTTTATATTTTCCACCGCATTTAAAAAACAAACAAAAAACAATATCTTTTGTCAAGTTAGGAAATTATAGTAAGATGTTATATTGGGGGAAAAATAGAAAACTTGGCACTTTGAGATTGACGATTCTCCGAAGTGTTTATACTTTTTGGTTGAAGTGGATTTTTTCCCCATCCAGTACATTCTAGAACTGTCTTAGTCCATTAGTGTCAGCTATTACGAAGTCTGCACCCTTTCCACGAGTTGTTTGGCCCCATTTTAGCAGACCAGATAGAAATATGTAAATTACCAGTTTAATGGGGAAGTCCCATAAAAAAACAACATATTTTTTTTCCTAGTATTAACAAAAACAACCCTAGTTTTATTTCCTTTTGTTCTAATAAACTTCTTTTATCTGATGACCCGGAGGCTGCCATTAATCGGATACTAGTAGCAACAAATTTGGTGAGATTTCCTTTAAACTTTCCAAGAATTTTGCTTGTTTCATCTATTCAAAGGAAATCATGAATCCGCTGTTCTTTGTGTGTTTTAACCTATGGCAGATCAGCTTCCTTACCTAGGGAGCACAGGTTCTTATACGTGGCCTTCTGCCCATATCAAAGTCATCAAGAACCGCCACTGACTTCAAGATCCAAATGACATTTTCAGTATCCACTATATAAGCCCAGACCACGATATTGCAAGTCAGTCTGAGAATGACGTTTAAGGGGTGGCCTTAAAAACGAGATGTTCTTTACGGACAACCACATGCTTATACTTTATATACAACATTATATTAATTTGTGACAAGAACAAGCAAACATTATCCATTGTTAGCCAAACACAATGAGAACAAAAATGCATTTATCAAATTGTTTCTATGGCGGCATCATTTAATGTTTGAACGCCTTGATTGTTTGGTGCCTAGCAGGGACTTATTAATAGTTAAATTTCATACCTCTTTATTAGTTAAAAAGGTTACATCTGAAGAAGTGGCCACTGAGGTCCCAAAATGCTTACCTAGCTTTGTAGATTTTTCAACGTTGGCACAGTAAATGGTTTCAACGCCAACGAAAGACCCCATTTTCTCTTGGGATAATACAGCTATATCCATTTTCTTATAAAGTAATTAAGTTGTAATCCTTCCGTAGGTCGGAACAGATCAAATTAGTTATAAGAACAGATATATTTACCCAGATAATAAACAGATAAAATGTATCATTGTTTTAACTCATTTTTTTTCCAATCTACTGGAGGATTACTATTCAATTACTTGTGATGGTTTTATCTCCAACATTCAATCCAGCCGTTATCTTTTTGTCTGAGCATTCCCTGGCATAATGTCCTCTTAAGTGCACATGTCATGTTTGTAGCTAGACCTTAGCGTCTAAAAGACTTTGCTACATTTGCAAGCAATTTTTTTTTTTTGCCCCTTACAAAGTCATTTTTTTTGTTGTTTTCCATAACTCGGCTTGATTGTCAGAAATCATAAAAATCACCAGCATAAAAATAAGTCGTATCTTATTCCCTCAATCACAAGCAAGGAAGAAAACACAGGCATGCAAATGTAATTAGCAAGACATATGTTTCAATAAGTTGACATATCAAAGAGCGGTGTTGTTGGAACCTAATAGGAAGCAATCTCTCATCAAGTGTTGATTTAGCACTGTAGGGATACAAAAAAAACACGAGATGAGAAAAGATTTGTGCTAGAATTAAGAAGCTCGAAATAAGATGTCTTCACGAATAATTAGACACAAGAACATATCTTCTCACCTCTCGTCTGGGCTCCCTTTCTGTATGTGAAAGGAGAAAAAAAAATACATATTTCATTTTTATTCTCGTAACAAGTGAAAATAGTGCGTATTGTAAAAACGTGGTATAAATGGATCAAATCATTTAAATACGTTTTTAATGGGTTTGGGATTTTCTAAGATGTTGCAGATTAGTCACGTATCCAGGGCAACATTTACGGCCCTCATATGCAAATAGGTCTCCTTATATGGAAATAGGTGATGTAATAGAGCACTACTGAATATTGGTTTTGTACTCAAAAAATCTACCAAATATTCACTCTTTCATTTTAATATGTGTACTCTAGATACATGTCCCTAACAGTGTTTGGCAGGTGATAATTTCATTTTGAGTACCTATTTTAATTTATCTATGTATTCTGATACGATATATATATAATTTGTATGAAATTCCAGTTATATGTCCCTATATTTCTCATTATTTATTGTATTCTCAAACAGGTAATGGATATGGCAACCACCGTAATTCACCAGGTCTGCTGGTCTCACCTGGTAACCTAAATAAAAATATGCAAGCAAAGTCACCGCCACCAATGAACCTGGGGATGAATAACCGCAAACCTGATCTCCGAGTTCTGATTCCACCCGGCAGCAAGAATACAATGCCCTCCGTGGTAACTCATGTTTATTTCTTCTTAATTTACTTATATTTTAGCGATGTGTGGAAATAATTACATTTCTGAGCATGTTAGGATTTCTAGTCGCCAGCAATCAAGGAAATTGCCCATTCTTTAGAATACCCATCATTTTTTACCCATATTACTGTGTTAATATCAAAGCTAGTTTAGTGGATCTGCTGCCTCTCCATCTAACGTGGCTACGGCTTAGGACGCTGAGCTGCCACAAATCAGCAGATACAGAAGGGGCCACTTAAAAACCATGGGGCCATCCTTCAGTAGAGCTAGCTACTTATAAATGTAAAACTATTATCACAATAGGGGGAGTGGCTTTGTGGAGGGGCGTGGCTAGAGCTTTACAGCCTTTGGTGGGTGATGGGCGGCAATGCCTCCTGCCCCATGAAGAAGAAACTAACCCAGAGACCTGGGGAAGCTAGGCGTCTTTTGAAGACTCTGGGTCAAACACAAACAACCCCTTGGTGTGCACTTTAGGCACGGGTTTAAAATGTGATGCTGCTGCTGCATACACCAAATTGAAAAATAACAGGTAATTAGGTAATTTATATATTAGTACTAAATTAAAAATATATATATAAATAAATTGTCAGTATATAGGTGTAAGAATTAGCACACTCCCTTGTGTTATACGCAACACTGTTATGGATAAGCAAGGGAAATTTATTTTTCTACCATAAAAACGGACATGCTTAAATACACATTTTCTGTCTGCATTTTGAGTGCGTGTCTGTATATCAGTCTATTAATATATATAAGAATATGGTGTAAAAAATGAGAGCTAGTTTTAATATATTATGAATGCAAAGACTAAATGCGTAGATATACAGTATGTATATATTAACTAATGTTAAAACAACAGGTAATGATGACTTTAAAATATTTCATAGATTTAGCCATACTGAAAGCCATGTGTTCTTCTTACAGTATGTGCGAGAACCCTGACAACCTGATGGCTGTCATTAAATATAGTGAAGTATAATAAATAAATAGCTTCTTACCTAAACTGGATATTGTTATCACCGTTTCATTATTTTTAAAGGATTCAGTACTGCTCTGCAAAATTAATTTTATTTTAAAAATGATAAGAATTTATATTATAATTTATCCTGTTTCATATTAACGATGCATTAATTTAGGAACTGAATGGTTTTTAGAAGTGCTGGGTTCGTCAATGAATCTCTGACTGTAACAGATGAATAACATAAATGTTTCAGTATGGATCTTTGGATATACGATTGACATACAAGTTATAATAATATTTTAAGACCTTTCGTGTGTCCCTATGAAATGTTTTATAAGATACTAAATAAACCTGCTTGTTACAGTCCACTATATCCTTCCAAAAAGACAGCAGGTCATTATGCAAGTCCACACGCCATTATTTTACGGCTGACAAGATGTCGTAGAAATGATTTATTTCATATTCCTTTGAAGTTTCATTTCCAATATCCTATGGGACCCAGTGGTCTTTCTGTCTCTTGGTGTTAGATGTCCAGGTGCCACATAACCATTGTCACCACTGGAACATAACTCTATGCGATACAATACTTTATTATATAAAGACACCCCTGTGACAGCATGAGAAACAATAAATTAGACAGAATTCTTCTTTATGCATTTTCATTAACCGCTTAATTTCTGGGTTAGCATCATAGTTTTGAGCACAGTATATGTTGTGTTGCAACATGAAAGAGCCCTTAAAGAATAATTTTCAGAAACTAATTATTAATTAATACTCCTTTCCCTTGCTCTCAGTCTGAGGATGTGGATCTGCTATTGGTAAGTCTTGGGTTTTTGGTTTTTTTTTAGACTTTTCTCTTATGTAAATATAAGAGCCAATAGTTGCCAATTCACCGTAAATAAATGGGGAAATGCCGTTGTACCATTTTTCTGGCAAAAGTGTCATTCTCTGGATGTTTAATATTGTGATTTAAATATGCAGTTGTTACTGTATATATCGATTAATTGGTGTGTTTATATATATAAATGTGTGTGTATGTGAGAGAGAGCTGGAGGTACTGATAAAAGTACTAGAGCGCCATCTGCTGTTAATAATCATAACTACAGAGACATGGTCCTTGATATGTGAAATTAGATTATTACCCATTACTACCAATTTAAAAGTAATTTTTTTTTAAATTTGAATGATAAAGTAAACAATGGTAGTTGAGTATGCATATTTCATCAGTTTTCCACAAGGTCTGTTTCTAGCCCACAATAAAGCAATCTTTACTTGTGGAAAGTTCAATTGCCTAGGAGAAGCTGATGTAACTAGTTACCATGGCAACACCTGGTCTCTTGAAAGATTGTAAATGATAGGGCTGGCAGAGTTCACAAGAGCCACACGCTAAATGATTAATTTGTATCATGAGTTGTGTGTTTTTGTTATGTTTTATTTTGTTTTTGAGGGGGGTTTGAAAAATAATGCACCTTGAAAATGTGTGAATAATGTACTATTTTGCTGTATTTTTCAGAATCAGAGGATAAATAACTCTCAGTCTGCGCAATCACTTGCTACACCAGTGGTTCCCTTAGCAACCCCTACTTTGCCAGGGCAAGGAATGGGGGGATATCCATCGGCCATTTCATCAACATATGGCACTGGTACGTGTCACTGCATTTACTGCGATTCTAGTTTTATTATTATTATTATTATTATTATTATTATAGTCCTGTGTACATACATATCATTTTTAGATGATTTAGATATAGGTGTTAGTATGTGTGGGTGTGTGTGTGTGTTTGTAAGATTTCATTCTTCATTGTGTCGGCAGACAGCATGTCATTAAATAAGTATTGGGGTGAAGTGGTTGGATGCTTTGTAACCAAGGATGGTGAAAACACCCATGCTTGGCACTCAAAGAGTTAGGGATCCAACAGTAAAAAAAAATAACAAATACCAAGATATGCCTGGTTTACTTTTTGACAGCACATCTCTATTTCTCATATTACTCTTGATGTATCTGTGAGCGCTGGTATGTCAAGCTATGTCAGCTGCTACTAATTTTCACTCCCAAACTCCCACATTCAACTGTGCTGAGAATAAATACATGCGCGGGAAGAATGTGAAGACACACGCTGTCATCTGAGGGGGTCAAAGCAAACATAGCGGGATAGGAAACTCTGACCTGACATCAAATGTCATTCTAGAGCAGGAAAATATTAAAGCAACATAAATAATCAACATAGGAAAAAAATGTGTATACATTTAATTATCATGTATTCATGATCTCGTTTTATGTATTCCTGAACTCATTTCAGGTAATGCATGTAGGTGTTTAGTGTTAAAAAGGCAACATAAAAATCTGCGCATGTTTAACACAAATCAGCTCCAAAAATATTTACCAGTTGGTTACCCATGTCTTATTTACACTTAACCGGAATCGTGTTTTGACTCTTCGGGATCTCATATTGTATATCCTTTTTTTTGCAGAATACTCTTTAAGTAGTGCAGATCTTTCATCACTCTCTGGATTTAACAGCAGTGCCCTTCACCTTGGCTCAGTTACCGGCTGGCAACAACATCATCTGCATAACATGCCACCATCAGCCCTCAGCCATTTGGGGTAAGCTGGGTAACTTTGTATAGTTTCATATATGTTCTAATGTAAACCTTGTGCATCCTGCGAGCGGCTTGACTGTCTGTCTTCTCGTCACTCTGTCCTTAATGCAGTTCTGTGTGTTATTTTTCTGTGTGTCTCCTGCGGACACTGACTCTATAAACCCTCTTAAACACGTAGATCAGCATAGAGGAAATGAAAACATTTACAAATGGAAAGTGCAAGTGGTGTGAATAATAAATAACTTAAATGCCTTTTCAGCCATTTGTGGTAACATATAATAAATAGGATGAAAATATGGGTAATAAATAATGTGTCTTTGTTAAGCACGCCTGCCATTGCAAAATGGCAAGGTGTCACTGTATAGTGAGCAAAAATGTCACCTATACATTGTGCTACTTTGCCAGTAAAATGTATAGGTGGAACATCTTTCTACATGAAACATTGTATCCTAAATCTCTCTTTTCTCAGTAACTATGGGATAGAAAGACAAACTTCAGTTATGTTGGAGGGTCCATAATCCTCTCTGTAGGGTCCCAGAATGCAGTGCCTGCCAGCATACATTACATTCAATTAACAAAAAACGACATATATAGCCATTGTACAGCGCTACCTAATTTGATGGCGCTATATAAAACAATAAATAATAATAATTATATATATATATATATATATATAACCATTGATTATCATTTACTAATATATAATACTTTTGGATTAGGATTTTCCCATTATGTACATTCTATATAGACGATGTTATCTTATAATAGCTGCCAGCACCTGATCTCTCCTTGTAGTTGCAGGTTACTTTATGCGAGATGAAATACTTCCCACCAATATGCATTATAAAGGGTCCACCCCTGTGAGCCTCTCTTACTAGGAGGCTGTTAGCTTTGCCATCTTCTACCACCAGGTGGCACTTTTAGACAAAGTTTTAGGTTAATTGTGTGCCAGGTATTGTGTGCCAGTCATTAGCTATTAATGAACATCATTCGCATCTAGATCCCTTAGTCACTATATTCTAATAGGATTAGTGGGAATTAACGCAGTTAATGTGTTACTTCATTGCGGGAGAAAGGAAGAGGGTAGGAAGAGGGTATTACGCAATTATGCTTTTTAATAACAGAAAAAGAATTTGAGAGATGACTTTAAACAATTTCTTGTGTGTTTGTTAGATTTGCAGTAAAGCTGCAGGCACCAGTAGATGAGATAACGGTGAGATTACGGTGAGATTACAGTGCGTTGCATCTGGCACACATGAATTGTAGTTACAAAGAATCAGAATAGAGATTGCAAGCTCTTCTTCACGAGAGATCCATTTAGCATTTACAGGTTTTTATTACGCTAGCTGGAGCCTGCAGTTCAGACCCTTGTCCTTGTCTGTCCACTTTCACCGTAGCGATTGGTTGCTCCTGTGGGCGTTTGCGCTTGTATGTACAGGGGAGAGCTGGCACCATTCAGCTGGGTCCAGTCATGTGGCCCAGTAGCTCACATTTGGCACCTAACACACATGAACACAGAAAGGATCCAGTCAGGGTGCAAATGCTGCCTAAAGTCATTGTTACGGTAGAAACCCTGGTATATATATATATAAATATTTGGAACTGTGAGTCAAAATACACGCAAGAAAAGCTTACGTAAGTGACCTCATTTTTTAAAAAATATCAGCCCAAGGGTAAATTGCCCCCTGCCAACTTGCCAGCCCTCCCCTGTGTATTTATATTTCTAATTTCTGTGATACTCGCTTGCTTTGTTTCTAAACAGCACAGACTTTAATCAATGTGAAAGAAAATGATTTGCATTTTGTGTTCAAAATGTTTGTAATTCTAACAATTTCCACTTGTTTTACTTTTATTTATTTTCACTTGCAGCACATATGTTTTCATTTTTTTTGTGTTAAGCATATTTAGAAAAAATTATACATGTTGAGGTTCTGTTTTGGAATATTTGGATGCCCTTGTAACAATTGGCCTACCAGGTTTAACCACCCCACGCACCAGTAAACCCCAAACATTTGCTGTTTCTAAAACCGATAAGAATGTTAAAAAATGACTATTACAAAATTCATTTATATTTGGTTTAAAAGTAAAAGACTATTTTATCTCAGTGGACATAATATATATATGAAAAGTGACAAACCTAATCAGTTTAGTTTCTTGGGGTTACTTCCCTCCTCATTCCTTATCCTTAAAGGCTGCCCGACCCAACCAGCAACTTGGCAATATGGGAGCAGTTCCTTAATGGGGAGGGATAATCACGCAGATTGTGAAACAAATGGCTGCTCCCATGGTATAGAATATTAGGGTTCTAATACACATTGCATGTTTTTACCTATAAACAGTGTTGGTTTATGCAGTGTAATGTAAATGTAGAATTTTAGAAAAGTCGCATTCACATTCCATGTCGCATTATACCATTTTAATATATTCTATAAGGCAATACATTGGTCATTACAATATATATATATATATATATAGTTTTTGCTCCATCAAGCATTGTTTTAAGTGATGTACTTGAAGCACTTAAGTGGCATTCTCAAGGGTTGGTGAATATTAGAATGCAATTGTGGAATTTATTGGCAGAAGTGATGTGCTCTATCAGCTCAAATCATAAGAAGATGTATTAACCAACCTTTATATGATGATATTCTAAAAGAAATGCACAGTAAAGGCAAAGTAAGATAAAAACAATGGAGAGTAGAAACACTACATTTCATGTCCTGCCTGTGATAACTACACAGGGCAGGAGAAGTGTGGTCCCTATCGAGGTCAACGATGATGCTTCATTTTCTTTGGCTTTTTTTGGCTGTCACATAGTTGTAAATGATGACAAGCTGTTGTACATGGAACTAGAAACACAATTAACCATCTCTCCCCAGTGTTGTTTTATTAAAACGAAAGTAATGTACAAATTTGCATTTCTGTCCAGACATCTAGTGGCCAACGTTGTACAAATGGATCCCTATACAGGAGTTGCGGTCCAGGCATGCAGCATTCAGAGTAGTAGTATGTGTGACTGTTCACATTCCGTTGCTTATCATTCTGCAATAACCCCCTTTATTCTTTTCATTTTCCCTGGTCCTTTAAAGTCCAAACCATTTTAAGCAGCAGACTACGATATGATGTCACCTATATGGAATTTGCTCTTGGAAGATGTGTTAGTTTTATTCTATTAATTAAGCAATATACATTATATTCCAGTAGTCCCCAGCTTGATGGCCCTTGAACCGGGGAGTAAGATACTTTGACCAATTCCCTAATGTCCTTCAGAATGCCTCCTAATATATAAAACACGTTCCAGTTGGAGGCCTTTTTTAACATTATTGAGAGGTCCCAATCTCTGTCTACCAGTATAAGCCCTTGTCTGTTGGTTAATGCTAAACCACATTTATGGTGGACATCTAGAATGACTTTGTATGTGGAACTGAAACGTAGGTGGTACTGCTGCTTAAAAACTACTTGTTTTTGTAAGTGTTTAGAGGCATTTAGAGGCATTTTAAGCCTCCTCATTCTGTAACTGCGTTTCCTTTCCTCCTACAGAGCTTGCACTAGCACTCACTTATCTCAGAGTACAAATCTCTCCCTGCCTTCTACTCAAAGCCTCCACATCAAGTCAGAACCTGTTTCTCCTCCTAGAGACCGTACCAACACTCCCTCGGGATACCCACACCACACGCGCCACGAAGCGGGGAGATCTCCTGTTGACAGTCTGAGCAGCTGCAGCAGTTCGTATGACGGAAGCGACCGAGAAGATCACCGGAACGATTTCCACTCCCCCATAGGACTCACCAGACCTTCGCCGGACGAAAGAGAAAGTCCCTCAGTCAAGCGCATGCGGCTCTCTGAAGGATGGGCGACATGATAGAATTATTATATATTAGATTTTTTTTTTGCAGTGTGTGTGTGTGCTATACCTTAACGGGAATTATTGTAGGGAGGGAGGGTCGATATACATTATATGTGCCGTGTGTGGGGGGGGAAAAAAAGTCAGGTACTCTGTTTTGTAAAAGTACTTTTCAATCGCCTCCGTGATCCAGGATAGGGGTAAGGAAAAAAACGATAACAAGCTTAGCACTTAAGCTGTACAACAGAAAACTTGTACAAAAATAGGTTTTGAAGCTAACTTCTTTTTCACTGTTGTGCTCCCTTTGCAAAATGTATGTTACAATAGATAGTGTTATGTTGCAGGTTCAACGTTATTTACATGTAAATAGACAAAAAAAAAAGGAAACGTTTGCCAGAGGTGGCAAATCTTTACCGAGAGAGGAAGCAGCTGTTATGCAACATATGGTGATGTGTATAGAGGTTTTGACAGTCCCAGCGTTGGGCGGCTACTGATACCGGTAATATGGCTGGGCCACCCATTGTACGTAGACTAACCAAAAACACAAGCATACTAAGAAAGTATGGACCTTATTTAAAAACCATGAATATTTCATAACGGACCATACGGAATGCTGTGTTTGAGAGCTTACATATGTTATTGTTAGGTTCTGGGCATACACCAATTAATATATAGTAATATAAATTATGTACATTACATTTTGCTTATTTTCATATAAAAAAAAAAAGTTAAAGTTTGCAAAGCATTTGTGGCTTTTTGTAGGTAACTTAAGCCAAAATGTATTTTTTTTTTGTTCCTTGATAGCTTCGCTAATATTTTACTTAAAGTCCTCAAGAAAAAAACAAAGATTAAGGGGTTTTTTTTGTAAAAAAGAAAAATAAAAAAAAATTACCACCCCATGCCATGAAGATCTCTAAGCTTTTGCTAATCAAGATAACTGTTTTTTTTTCTCTTTGTAGAAGTTTTTTTTTTTTTTGAAATGTGTATTTCTAATGATATTAAATAATATTAAGAATCTTTAAAAAAAAAATCTGTGAAATTAACATGCTTGTGTATAGCATTCTAATATATATATAATAAACATGGAACTAGCATTTTTTTTTTTCTTATCTTAAGAGCCGGGAGGGAACAATGATTATTTGTGCGCATGCACACGTAATGTATATGTATTTGTTAACTTGGCATGCTTTTTGCAGATCCAAATTCAGCTACATCACAAGAATAAAATGCAAGGTTGAAAGTTGCTGGAAATATTTTAAGTAAACCTATGTTGGCATTCAGTTGGGGGAACTAATCTCTACCGTGCATAATAATTATATTTATTCTTGTCTATTTTATACAAAATACGAGTAAGAATTTATTATGCCTCGGCTAGGATATTCAGTTTCCGAATCACTTTTCTCAATGTAGCAATGAACCTGCGCCCCTGTCCTCTTGTTAAAAAGAATCTTTACATTTTGATGTGTCCAGAATATGCAAATATAACCAAGTGAGTTTACGAGTGATGTTAGCAGTAACGGGTTTTTTCTAGGGAATTATAAAAAAAAAAAAATAGCCATACTTTAGGTATACCTAGCATTGTGTTTCAGAAGCACAAGAAAAAGCATTCTGTAGTAAAGAAAGTTTGTCATTTTAATGGCGTTGCAAAATATGGTAAGTCATATAACCAGCAGAAATGAGTATGTAAGTGCAGTTTTAGAAGAACTTAGGGCAGAACATAGGATTTTACCGAAATGGGACAAAATCGGATAGAAATGGATGAAATCGTGTCCTTGGGTTTCCAGCAAAGGTGGTGTAAAGGAAGAATGATCCCCTTGAATTAATAAAAAAAAAAGCACAACTTTGTGATGGGTCACTTTCTGTAAAGTATAACTTTTTACCTTTCTGAGATGTACTTTGCCAATTATTTTTTTGGCAATGTTGATTTTGGTGTTTATTGCAATCCCTTTGTACTGAGTGATACTGGGGCAGAGCCCCAGAGGCATGAAGTCTTGCCTTAAATTGACCTTTTATTAAATTAAAAATAACGCCATTTTCATTTCAAAGCATAATTAACCCAGGTGGCGGGGTTTTTTTTTAACTTTTCTTTTAAATCTTATGATTATACACGTAGAAACCTGAATGAATTAAGGATTTTTTTTTTTAAAGGAAACATTGCAGATCGCATAGATTTATATGAAAATGTGCAGTTCGGTGATAACAAAAGGATTACTATAATTTCCATATGATTTTACAATAAACTGCAATAAGGAAAATAAACCCATAATCTTAAAAAAAAAAATGTCAGTTCTAATAATTGCATGTGCGTCTTATCTTGAATTTTATTCCCCTCCTCTATCGTAGATATAACAATATAGTGTTTTGTTCTTACCATTGTGTTTTTCCCCCAAGGATCCTAAATTATATGTATTCTTTCCTTTTTTAACAAGCCACTTGAAACTGAATAAAGGCGGTTGCCTAACCACAGAGTACTTAATTTGTTCTCGTTTGTGCCATCTGCTGTGATGCAATCACCTTCACAGTGTTTTTATGTTTATTTTTTGTTTTCACCCACTCCGGATTTCATGAAAGACTGTTGGAATACGTGTTATCTGTTATAGTATTTTCACACTGGTTGTGCAGTAAAGCTTTTGTTAAATTATTATACCCAAAGACATGGAACGCTCCAAGTTTTCAAAAGAATGTTGCGTCTGTATCAAATGTTCTATGCCGGCAAACAATCCTCTGCTTTATAGATTGAGTGTGTGATTTTGTTGGCTATCCATATCTCTTATATGTAAAAACGATTAGTGCAGGGAAATCTGATATTTTTAAAAACTTTGGATTGCTTCCAGTTGGTTTTATGTGTATATATATTTTTTGAAAGTTTATTTCAATTTAAAAGTAGTATTTAAAATCCAAATTTGGTTAAGAAGGCAGAATACGTATATATATATATATATATAATATATATATATATATATATATATAAATATATATATATACATCCAGGCAAACAGAGGCTTACAGCGGCATAAGCTGGACTTTGTCGCCCCTAGATGACAAGATGTATTATAACTAAGTTAAAAACATCTGTGTATCTCAAGGGACTTAATTCAGCTGTCTGTAGTGCACAAATGAGGAAAAAATATGAAGACGTTCTGCTGCTGGAATCAAGGTATCATTTGTATTTTGCGGAAAAATAAGTAAAATGACTGTCTTTCATAGTGAACTATTGTCTCTAGTGCGTTTTTTATGTCTATATTGTTAAAAGAAGCCCTCGTACGCTGTGAAGCACATATCAACTCTACCTGCTTTGTGTGTCTTTTCTGTGGAACATTGTCGCATAGCAATTTGATCATACACTTAACCGTTTCCATCTGTTTGCCACAATCAGTGTTTGTTTATTTTCTATTCCTAATTTATACCCAATTTATAAAATTAATTGTTTTCCTTATTCCATGGAATTCCTTAAATCGTTCTTCAGACCCTCCTCTACTTATTGCTGCTTTTAATGCTCACTTAAAGCATCAACTTGCCCATGAACTCCCAAGTACCTTCTAGCTATGTCTGCCTACCTGTCCATATGTTTATCTTGGCTATTTAATGTGCAGGTCTCTATCATCTAATCATTAATACTATCCATCCATGGTTGAATATTGATGGGAACATATGAGAACTTTTTCATGACCCCTTTTGAAAAGTGTTATATCCTCCTACTTCCCTTCATAAGATGGACAGATGCATCCATGTTTTTCTTTTTTTGGACAATGTTGTTATTTTGCGTATTTGCCAGTTAGTGATAATATGTGGCAAGCTTTAGTTAATTTCCACAAAGTGGTGATACTTTTCCATGTAAAAAGTATTGGACTGAATAATGTTTGAGACTTTACACCACGAAAAACAGGCAGACTGAATCTGTCGTCAAAGTCTGTTTCTATCTTGGCGTTATGAGAGCACAAGGAGCTATATAAGGTAACAGAACTTTATTAGAAATATCTCTCTACTAGAAGGAAAAAATCCTGAATTTGAAAAATGGATAAGTTTTTAGCTTTTTTTTAAATATTAGTGGTGAGTTATCTTTTTTACCATAAATACATTTTGAGCCCAATATAGATTACGGGGAAAAAATATTTTTCACATTTTATAACATTACACTTGAAATCTAACAGTATGTCCAGAGATTAAAGGAGTATGTATATCTATTTATCTATCATCTGTTTACATACAAACACCTTGTATCTTGATGTTTCCAGGCTCCTATGCACATGGCTCCTCCATGGTGTTCTACACAAGGTCCCTTGGGTGGCTTTACCTTTTTCAGGTAGCACAATGACCTTATAGCCCTAAGTATCACTTTTTCTGTCATCATTGCCCAAAAAAACATTAAACGGAAAGATATATATGTTGTACACGTCTGCAGAAAGTCCTCTTAAAGCCTGCAACACATCCCTCTACTTACTGATTACTTACTGTTTTTTATTTGGCAAAATTTATATCATAAGAAAACATGAGCAGATTGCTGCGTACCTCGTAGGGAACTAATAACTCATAAAGTACTACCAACCTCTGCCTAGGTTAAAAAAAATTCAAGCTTTATTGTCACATCATAAAAGTATGAGGAGAGCCCTATAGCGGAAGGAGACATCTCCCCGTGCCGCACTCAGTGGAAACAAGACGCTAGTAATAGATGCTGTTTATCCGGGTTGCGCAATATTTCCTGCTCATCATTTACTCTAAAATTTATGTCATGCCTGTCTTCTCTTAGGTCTGTTTTGTTTTCTTTTTTCTTTTTCTGCTCCACTAAGCCCTTATCTCCTATATATTTGCCCTCTTATTGCCTCTGTCCACTCTAACAGTATATTTACCACTCTCTCTTACAGCCCTCTCAAAGCCTACAACACATTCCTTAAATATATATATATTGTATGAAGGGCTGCTTAAATTGTAATTAAATATCATTTGATTTGAGTTCATGGAAAACATGTATTTACTCCATTATAGGGTGTAACGGGGACCAGGTTTCAAGGTGACATGGTAGCATTTCTCAGGGGATAGGATCATCCAGACAGACAAAAAGGTGATAAACGCATTTATTAGAGAAGTTGCGACATACAAACGCTTCTCGACTGCAGCTTCCTGATCCTCGCAGAGTACTCCGCAGGAAGTATGTCCATGGAATCCTTGCTGCTCTGTTCACCGTCTGTGGAAGAACGCAAGCTTGGCTGCGCAGCACCAACCCCCAGTATCTTCCATGTCGACTCAAAAAACCTCAGTCCTCGGAGTAAATATGCTCCTCTGGGAAAATACTCGATTCAGCCAAGTACGGCACAACACACCAGTCTTGGGTTCTCATTTTGCAGGAATCCTAACACATCTTGTGCCGGATGGGACACAGGGAGCCCTCCATAAGAAGAGACACGTGTCCTGCTTGTACATCATGAACTCTCACCCACACACACACTACACCCCCAAGCTGCGGCATACACTACATGTTACAACAACCCCTTCCTCCATGACGTTGTCACAGCCCCATGTAAAACAATCTCACTCGATGAAAAGGGGGTGTTGAAGTGTAGCCTTTTATACACTTTTTGTTAAAAAAATGATGGAATGCCTGTGTGCGAAATATTCAGTTGCTGAATTCAAACTATGCTATGTTGCTGAAGCATAAACATAAAACTTAAGGGTATAAACCATCAGGAAGCTGAAAATGGTTACAATTTCTTTCTAAAGTGTACTTATCATCAACTGTTCCTCTAAAGTTACATTTTGTATTTCACGCAAGTCCCTGCTTTGTAACCATTTGTCCTGTGCCCCGCACTAAAGGGACTGGGGTATTGTAAATGCGTATCTCAACAACAACACATCTTCATGTTGCTCTGTGCCAATATATAAGCCATTAACTCCAAAGTCCAGCCAAGACATCAAGAAAAAGCTGTACTAATCAGTGTTCGGTGGTAGACAACAAACTGTTAAATGACAAACTCAGCAGGACCAATCTTGAGACCGCTTTGTTCCCAGCATAACAATGTATATAGAGATATGGTGAGACAAAAAGTCAATTGTGCTAGAGGGAAAGCAACCCGAAGTCCACAAATAATTGTGGGCAAACTTGAATACTCACATAAGGCTTTGCAGCATTGAAGGAACGTGAAGATTAACTTATTCCACCTATTTATTTTGCTGGTAAAATGGGAAAAAATAAGAACAATATTTGTAAATCCATATTTACCTCTCCAACAACTGTCCAACAATGTACAACGTTACAGAGGGATGCAGGGACTCTGTGGGTGGGAAACTAAGACAGGTTTGCAGTAAATATATTTTTGTCTTGTAAACTTTAAGTGCTGTTCTGTACTACTACTTCCCTGTTAAAGGCTGGACTTTTTTGCAAACTAACCATCTTAGTTACACACCAACAACCATGCGACAAACTTCAATTCTGCTATGGCAGGCTGACAAATGAAATAGATTGATCAGAGCCGCCCTAGGAGAAGGTCTTTCCCTATTACTACCAGGAAATACCAGTGTAAAGACCATGCAACTGTGGAGTAGAATAAGAGCAGTGAACAGCTTAATAATGAAGAATGGTTGGAAGTGCTGAATTTGTTTATATCGGAAAAGAGGCATTTTATATATTGATGATATGTGAAACTATTAAAAACAAATGGCGATAAAACACTGACTGTACAAAGAATAAGGGGTCATCTGTTCGGACTTGACATGATTAGTTATAAAGTAGTATATTTCCCCTTTTTTTAAAGTAGACATCACCTCAATGTATATTGCCGTCTCCTGGGTCAACAGCAAAGTCAGTGGGCTTTTTTCAACCTAAATTATTATGTTCCTCTGTTATGAGCACAGGACCAAACATATCAAACCACTACATGTTGATAATAAACCAGCTTACTAACATAATGTCCTATAAAGGCTGATCGATAGTACACTTGTCCCTGGCCATACGGCAAGAACAAGGACGAGCAATAACCAGGAACTACACTCAGAAAGAAGACAGTTTTTAATACAAGCCTTTCAGAGTCAATACCTCTAATTTTTTATATGCAATATGGTTTCTTGTAGATATCTCCAGATTTTTGTCAAGATGTCCTAATTCTTCTCTCCAGACTGAGACTAGAGTCTCTACCCCATACATGGAAAAAAAAGATTTCTTAGGCACATGTGAATCAGAGCTGTGGCACTATGACAGGGTTCCTGATTACATTTCTGTTTTAGGGAAAGTTGGAGGACTTTAACAACCGTAATTAAAAAATGTATATGTAGATACATAAAAAAATCCAGTTCTGTAGGTAGGGAATGTATGTTAGCATTGACTAGGAGACTGCCAGTGTTGTGACTTTTCAGAGTGTCCTGCCTGGTGTCGGCAGTATAATAAGAAGTCAGTGCTTTTGTCTAAGGTCTAAGGTAACATAGAAAAATAGAATTTGACATTTGATTCGGCCCATCTAGTTTACCCATTTTTATTGATGAAGAGACTAAGACCATAATCAGTCCTTGGTCTTGTCTTCCGGATAGCTTTATGCCTATGAATGTTCAAATGTCCTCACTTTATAATACCACTTCTGATAGGAGGCTGTTAGACTTGTTTACCACCCTCTCAGTAAAGTAAAACAACTGAACTTCTGGCCCTCCAATTTTCGACTATGGCCTCTTGTTCTAACATTTTTTGCCTAATAGAGCAGCACACATAAAAATAGCAAATATTCAGTTTTGCAGAAAACATATTATGCACAGAGTAGAACTGTTTTAGAACTCCATATTGCACAATATATTTGAAAACATATTTTTCATCTGATAGTAGTATTAAAAAAAAATGGCAGGCGTTCTCCTTTAAGTTACTAAACTGTATATGTTTGGCCTAAATGGCTTATTATTTTATCCAGGGCCATGAACGTTTTTATGCAAAAGTAAACAGTATCTGCAATATATTATTTGGAGTAAATAAAATAACAGGCGTGTAAACATAATTAGAACAACTTGTATTTTAACTGTGTGGAATTTAACAAAAAATCTAAATGTTTCCAACTAGACACAAAGACATTGACACAAAGAGAAATTAAGTCTGAATATGGAAATAATTAGGTAGCCAGGAGAGAAATTCAAAATCAAATAGTACCAGAGAAATGGATATAATCGTTGCTAGGTAACAGCCTCTCATTATATAAGTATGATGCTATGGGAGGTGGATGGGGAGTCGAGCATGTAATTTGAAAATATCAGGTCACCATTTTATGGATAACTTGCCATTATTTAAGGTCAAAAAAAGTAATATGGTCCAATTCCAAGATGAGGAAATCGTGTGGTTTAAGCAAATACAGGAAACATTAATGTTACACATAATCAGCAAATGAACCTTACTTCTGGATAAAAATTCTTGAGAAAACCTGCTTATGAAAACCTGAAACTGAAGCTAACAGAAAACCAAATAGAATTGCGTAGTGAACATATTAAATTTAGAATATCATCTCCAACTCTCTGGTAAATATGTACAGACTCGTGGATAACGCTAGCTTTCAAAAACTTCTGTGGCTAAATCCTAGTAGTAACTGTGACATGTGCCATGCTTGGAAAAGTGCACTAAAATTTTACTTTACCCCAGGGCTTTTTATCTTGTGACTTCCCTCTTCATATCAAAATGGCACCACTTGTATCATGAGTAGCATGCAGGAGTACTCAGGTGTCCCTGTCTCTGCGGTGTCCTGTGCAGCTGGCAGCAAGGCAGTAAAATACCCCCCCTCCTAACAGCCACTGACTAAAAAACTGTACATTAACACATATTCACTCATACACAATACACTTATACACACACACTCACTTTTTTCACTGTCACATACTCTCTCCCTCTCACAGCTCTCCCTTTTTCCCATTCTCTCCCCCTCCCTTTAATGTCTCACAGAGCCTTGTGTAGGCCGATGTGCTCTTCTGTTAAAAGGGTGACTAGGTGCCAGCCTCCAGATACCCCTGCACAGGATGCTTGGGGCAAGAGGACTGAAGGACGAATTAGTAGGCAGCTCCAATGACTCAAAGCCAGAGTATGCTCCAGTCTTCATTCAATGCTGCCCACCAAAAACAATTAGGGCTTCAGCCCCCTTACCCTAGCCCTAGGGACTCCCCTGAGATTAATCACCTCTACCTAATAATTTCCAATAGTTTCAATAGCAGGGCAATCTTCTTCTGTATCAATATGTTTATATTATTTTGACACTTTTCCCCACATTATAATAGTGCTACCTAATCTGCTGTAAATCTGATATGTAATATAAAATGTAAAAATAATAATGCCAGTGCTAAATAATATGCAGCATCTAAAACATAACGTGTCCCATAGTGACAATTATTGTATAGGGGTTATAGGAAAAAGGTTGCTTAGCAACATAATAAGAACTGTAAGTACTAAAGACAATTGGTTAAATTTAGGGTCACATATGCCTGTGGGTATATTAAACGTCAAATTGGGTTTATAAAGATAAGTACAATGTGTTGTTTAAACATGAATTTATTGTGTTGCTTACAGAACGCACTTTTCTAAAATGCTTTGAAGCAGAATATGGAATCATGCTCAGTAGAATAACTGAAGTTGAGTAGAGGGCAGCTGCCCAGGGTGCTGTTTGAAAGTAGGAGACTCCAGGAGTACTTTGCAAATTCACTAAAGCCAACACACATTAGTACTTACAAACAATCACTCATAACTTGCATGCAGATTGAGTACATGGAAATTGAACAAAGCAGGCAACTTGCAGATGAATTAATCTGCAAGCTGGAACTTAGTTCCTACTCACAAAAGTCTCCTTACAACCCCTGAAGTGCCAGCTTTGTTGGTAAAGTGAACCTCTACAGTCAGCTACATACATCCTAGGTAGCGGCCCTTATTCCCCTCCCTAGCTTCATCAGCGTCTTTTAATTATTATTAAGCTGCAAAGCTACCATGACAACAACACCTAGACACAGAGTTAAAAGTTTCTCCGGCCCCCACTGAGTGTGTGGGCCAGCCCTGACCCCCTGCTGCTCAATCGCTTTAAAGCCAGTCAGGAGTGGGCTGGTGATGATGAGATCTGCACGCTGCATGAGCCCAGAAAGAGAGAGTGGTCATCCAGTAAAATGCACACATTATTAATAAAAATAAAGATTTCATTCTTTTTGTTTTACATATTATTATATAACTTATTACTATCTGATCACTCGTTAGTGATACTTTAGGTTACTGATTATTGATTGGTCTCACCAAGTTGTTGCAAGTGGTTACGGATTTATTTACCTAACTGCTATATACAATCATTAAACCTTTTTGGAAATTATTTGCATGCTAGTTGGACTTCAGGCACCAAGAAATAACATTTAAAAATGTGCAATCGGACCCAAAATTCTGTGTTCCCATAAGATTTGTGGTAGCAGCTGTCCACCTTGAACATATGAAACACTAGTTTTTAGTGGTTTTATTCTCTTGTTCTAAGAAGACCAAGGTGCCGCATCTATCCTCAGATATGCCTGGAACCTAAAAAGTTGAGCAAAAAAAAATGTGGTTACTTTGTGCTATATAGAAAGGTAAGTGGGTGTCTTTCAAAACTTGTACTCTCACGCAACATATTCTAAAGTGTGTTAAGGGGTTATTTTGATTAAATTGTGTTATTAATAGAAATACATATGTCAGTGATACATATACATACATGTCATGCATTTTCTAAACACACAATGAAAAATGGAAAAAGCTTAGATGGCACTGGCTATAACACCATTCTACGCAACCTTCCATCATGAGGTGGACCTCACTAAACTATGAGATTACCAGTTTGCTGAAGGTTGAGGACCAAGACCTCCAAGAACTTCTCAATTTTGTCATGGAGTTTAGCAGTGATTTTTTTCCCATTATTGTATTGCAGACATTGGAATGGTTCTCATTCCTGACTGGCAAGCTAGCCATCCGGTGTCATGCAATTGCCTGAGTTGTAGCCGCACACATGGGGTGTATTAAGCATTATTTGGCCCTTGTTAGGCCCTTGTTGGAAGGTAGAGGATCTCTTTCTTAATTCAAAACTTTGTATCAATCCAGGTAAAACCAAGTATTGCTTTCTGTAATTCTTGTAGATCAGATTTGTGTAGCTTAACTGGCAATGCCCTAAATTTGAATGCATAGATTCTACCCAGCCACAAAACATGTAAGCTACTCCATTTCGCTAGGTATGCTTTAAGGGAGTGAATCAGAGTTGAAAAGTTTGCATTTTACAAGCCAGCATAGGTTGCTGTTAGGTTAGCTTCTAAATATTTAATACATTTAAGTCTTCTGACAGAAGGTCTCTGTGGGTCAAGGGTAACACTCATGACTTTTGCTGTTATTTTTTTTATAGCCAGATATCTGTGAGAAGTCTGCCAAAGTCTTAAATAGATTAGGCAGAGTTATCAGTTGGGACGACGTAATTAACACGTCATCTGCAAATAAGCTAAACTTGTCTTCTGTTTCTCCAACTCAGATTTCACTTATGTCTCTATTTTGTCTATATGTAACTGCTAGATGTTCTAAGCAATGGCTGCCCAGTGGTATTAAGGGGCCAGTTAGCCTAGTGTAGTGGTTCTTAACCTTTTTGGTGTTACACCTCCCTTGTAAAAAATCTTATGACCCACACCTCCCATGTTTTAACGGCCCAAAATTTAGGCTTAGGCAGGATGAGTTTGCATAAAACAATTTATAGTTAAGAGGCTACTCACACCTCCCATGGAGTTGGTCCAATCATCCCCAAGGGGAGAACCTACAGGTTAAGAACCCCAGGTCTAGTGTAAAATAATTCATCTGAGTGGGATGGGGCAAATATATTAAGAATAGAAGTTGGTAAATTATTAAGGGAGCCTATAAGGAGGAGATATCTACCCTCCTTGCCTTGCCAAAAGGGGCCTCGATATTTTCTTAGAAAGGCATGACATACAGGGATATAAACAGAATAACATCAATATTTTAGAGCTTCTTGATCCAAGGAGAAATTGGATTGCCTCTTGGAGTCAAGCAGGAATTTTTTTTTCCCTGATGGCAGAATTCGAAGTAGCTTAAAGTTGATATGGTTACGTAGAAGTATGCTGACATCATTTTTTTTCTCAGTGCGGCCTGATCTCTGAAGGGGAACGTTTTTTTTTTCTATAAGCCTCAATAGTGTTTTTTTGTTTGTTTTGTTTTTACAGAATGGACAATGTTTTTTGTTTTTGAGTATCATGCGGTCCTAACATTGTTTATTAGAAAGTAATAAAAGGCAATTTCATACTTAACATACATCAATTTAAAACACTATAAATACTTATGTCTGGTCACATCAGTAAACATATTTATTAAGTTTAGTAGCTTACCATACGGTAGCATACAACAGCCTTACTTTGCCATAGCAATACAACACTTCTTTATTCTCTGTCCACATCACCTCCTTTGCGGTCAGCTGTAGCAGAACAAGTGTCTCCTGTGACTTGCCAGCTTTCTGTAAACGGCCATTTACAGTCCCTAAAATTCTAAGAATAGTCAATCTGAGAAGATTAGAAGGTTTTGTGGGTTAAATCATCAGACGTTTTTGTATGAAGAAGAGGGGAAGGAGCTTGCTAGATGTCTGGAAAAATATAACCTTAGTTGTCCAAGCCTTTTCCCTTCGTGAAATTATGTCTCCAAGAGAAACCACTGAAAACTTGGCAGTCTGCTTAGGTAAAGCCACAATCCAAAATAGCTCTAGCATGGACTGTCAAGCTAATATAATTTCAAGCTGTATTTGTAGAGATTATTTAAACTTTATGTCTGTTCCTGTACTGCATAAACTACCATGTAAAATAATATCAATCACAGACTTAAGTTGCTAAAGTTGTCATGTTGTTAAAGAGTTACACTTCCTCTGAAGACGAAAACTTTAATCCGCGGCTGAGATCACATTATTTTTTAACCTATTTATATTCAAGGGGTTTAGACACATTTCATTCAAAAAATGATAGTTTGCGTTATATGTGTTCAATGAGGAATCCCTTCTTACACAAATAATGTGTGTGTGTGTGTGATGGTGTAATAAAGAAAAAAACACATTGTTTTTATACAATAGTTTAGAAGCACCTAGTGCTTTTTGACAACAAAGAAGGCCATATAGTTGTACATCAAGAAATAGAATATAGTTTATGGAATGGTGTATTTTTTACGCCTCAAATCTCACCACCCCTTCACTGTGAGGAAGGAAGAGAGGGTGGTCCCTGTTATTCACAAAGCACCTTGTCCACATGACCATATGTAACCGAAACCAGGGGGAGAGGAGGAAGCTGTTAGTAGGCAGATGAAATAATCCACACAGGATATCACAAGGAAAATGATTCAAGTTGTAGTAGTTTATTGTATGAGGAAGGGTAATATTGTGCAGATAAGGGCAGTAGGATTTGTTGAGCAACCATATACATCAAGGCATAGATCGTGGTCTGTTGGTCTGAGTGTGGAATCAGGAAGTTGGAATAATGTATATAGGAGAATAGCCCAACAGCTCAGTGATTGAGACATTAAGCTTCAGGTAGTTGGCTTCCCTTTACTAAAGATAATGGGAACAGATGTTAAAGCTATAGGCTGGCAGTGAAAAGACATTGATACAAGACATTAAGGTGTACTGAGCAGGCGATGGGGTTGGGGGACAAGCGGAAAGTAAAATCCTTGTTAGATATAATAGACTGGAGCAGTTGAGGGTGACTGCTAACAAGAAAAGGGGTTGAGGTACCGTGTGAGCAGCATCATGGGGGAACATATTATCTTGATGCTTTCTATTTTATTTTTAAAATGTCTAGGAAGATCTTGGACACAAAAGCCGGAAGAGAAAGGGGTGCTGAGGAATGAAGGAGGATGTGGAAAACAGATATATATGGTTGTGAGAGGGGGAAGGGATTAATTAAACAAAGTAAATTTGCTTGCCAGGGTGCAAGGTAAATGTAAGTTCCTCCACAGAAGCTCAGTGGTATCAGAGTACCTTTGGGGGTGGCTGGTCTAAATAATACATTGGCTAGAAGGTGTAGCCTAACAAACCTCCATACACAGACTATTGGCAACGGTTTTGCAGGAGTTTAAATAAAGTATTTGGAAATGCTGTTGCACATTTTCCATTTGGCTGTAATCAGCACTTGCTGTGTTAAGAGCACGCACCAATGTCATTTTGTAATTTTTCATTTACTTTAATTGGTGGTGAAATGGCTTGGCCATTCTCACAATGCACAT
The DNA here is from genome assembly GCA_009364415.1 of Spea multiplicata. NCBI lineage: Eukaryota > Metazoa > Chordata > Amphibia > Anura > Pelobatidae > Spea > Spea multiplicata. The sequence goes on along the minus strand of VKOC01000001.1, from coordinate 52,682,550 downwards.
TTTGGTGTGGTTAGGTGAAATGGTCGCTTACAGATTACGTGCATTTTGGCTGCGAATGATTGTTCATTTGCTTTTACTCTGGGGCATTGAATTGTTATTTTCATACTGTGGACAGAACAACCATTCCTTATTTTTTGACAACCACCCAATTTGGTCAGGTCCATTAAAGTGAGTGGTATAAATGTATACTTGTCATTAGCTGGAATATTTCTACAAATTAACAGGAAATGATGTTCATAGAATTAACAAGAAAAAACTACTAATTTGGAATGACATCTTTCGGAGGGGAGTTCTTTCAGATTGAAGAACTCTAAATTTAAGTAGTTTTTTGAATAAATGATTTACATAATGTCCTAGTTTTTAAATGTTCCTAAAGTGTATTTACAAAGTGTATTTGTGTAGATACCATAAGCACCTTCTACTTATAAAGTCTTAAATGTAAATAAGTTTTTTTTTTATTTATTTTTATTTTTTAAAAAGATGATTTCTTACCTGAGGATAGTGAAACTGAATTGTTATTTTAGGGAGCAAGTTGGGTTGAAATAAGATTGTAAAAGTGAAGTTTTTGGAAACCAATGTTCCTTGAAAAATTTTCTTCATTCACATTCCTGATTAAAGCATGTTGAAGCAAAAACACAGAGAGAAATAAAATTGTACAGTTAGTGCAATCCATCCTACAGCCACTAGATGCTGCTGGTTTCACCAGCAGCCATTTTTTTTAATCCACAGCCATTGGGCATGGATTACAATATTTTTTAAAAAACTTTTTTTAGTTCATCCTAAATGCTCTTTTTCTTTTAATCCCTTCTATAAATGGTTTTATAATTGCAAAAAATAGTTTTTTTAAGATAGCAAAATGATTTTTGCTGTCTGCCTTTCTGACACCCAAAGGACCCCTACATGGGTTGTTGGCAATAATCTTGTTTTATTTCTTTATAGTGACAACTTAAACCTTTCTTTACTATAGCATAAGAGGATGAGGGCCATGTATGTCCATCCAAAAGCTTAATAATATTTTTAAGTCTCAAATCCCACTGTATAAAAGAAGGGGGTGAGGGGTGGACTCCATGGTCCATAAAGTGTTGTTAATGAGCCCTTATCCCCCTACACAAAGCATGGAAACAGTGTGGCATTTGTCAGCCCCTATCTGGACCCCCTTCATTAGGTTTTTTTGTTTGTTTGTTTTTGGTGTACTATTTGTAATGTGGTCCAGGGTCACTTCACTCCCTTTTGAGGAAGCAAAGTGAAAGTTGGAACACTGTTGCAACTCGCATTTTCAACCTGTGTCTTGGGGATCAATGAGTTGGTGTTTCATTTGTATGTCAGCTTGTATTAATTCGACTGCAAATTGAAAATTATGCAAATAGAAAAAAATGGGAAATGCTAAATGGGTTGGGTTTAAATAAAGTATGACAAAAGAGATGAAAAATGGATATATACATATATACATTGATAGACATACATACATATAAACAACTGTACGAATAAATAGTACGAAGAATAATAGCATTTGATAGTTTAGATAAATTGATTTTAATTCTATTTTACATTTATTTCATAGTTTGTTTTAAAGCCATATATTCATTATGACAAACACTGATATTTGCAATCAGTTACTAAGCTTTCTTTGATTGGTGTTAAACACCATGGAAAAAATACAACTGTGAAAACTCTGAATATTCATTCTACTTTATACACCTACTTCAAAGAACAGGTATTTTGAGTCTGGCTAAGAAGCTTTATTATACCAGTGGATTAGAGTCCAGGAAGAAAAGAGGCAGAGAAGAGACATGATAAAAGAAATCAGTACCGTACAAAGTAATAAATGAGTTACAAGCGGATTCCGGGAAAATAATTTTCTCTTTGTGCTCATTCACTGACAGTATACAAACTAGCTTGACTCCCTACTGGTGATTTATACTGTCACTGAGACATCATTAATAATATTTTTTTCTGTAATTCACTATTGCCAATGCATTATATTACATATTAATCCTACAAATTGAAAACTTGGGTCTTAAGTGCGTGTTTTAGATTAGTTTCACATCTGATTTTATAATGCAATTCTTAATATTTCATCAAGATATGTTGGTGGTCGGACAGCATTGTATACATTACTCCAGAGCAGATATAGAATTGGTAAGAGAATTTTAATTATTATGGTTATTTTCTTCAAAAAAAAGGACATGTGTATCTCAATGATTCAGTTACTGAACGAATGTAATGAGTTACAATGGTTGACTTACAAAGTTTTACAATGATTTCTGCTGTAAATATTTCAGTAACATGATCAAATTTAAAGTGAATCTGTCAAAAGTAAACAAAAACTAAACCGATCACTAGAACATAAACAAATATTTACATCGCCATAATATTTTCTGTATTATCTGTGAAATATTTTAGTATTATAACATCTTGCATTACTGTTCTGCTCAGAACATATTTGCCATCAGAAAAAAAATGGTTATACGCAGAGCAGAAGAAAATTGTATGTCGAAGAAGAATATTCACATAGCATATATTATATAAAATGCAAATCTGCTGCCGCAAGACAAAAGTGCAACAAAATCACTATAAATTATTTATTTTTAAACCTCACATCCAGGGGTGGGCTGACACAGGGACGTCGGGGCTATACCCCCCCACCAGTTCAAAAGTCTTCCATAAGGCGGTATGTTATGTAGCCTTTTGTTTCAATTACCTCTACTACTCCGTTAGATTGTAAACTCACAGACGGGGCCCTGAAAAGCCCATCATTCCTGCCAGGAAAAAAGTATCATAAGGCTAAATGGCAAGCTTACGAACAGGGTTCTCAATACTGTATGTATTAATGCAGTAGTAGTTATGTGTTAACTGCCTCATTTAAATTCTACAGCGCTGCATAGTTTGTTGGCGCTTAAGAAATAAAAGATAATAATGACAATAACAATAATAGGCCCATAGTAAAAGCGAAGCTGCTTATACTGTGTGCGAGCACCAGGAAGAACGCTACGGATGAGGTAAGGGTTGACGAGATGAAGGGAATGAGTATGTATGCATGTATATTAGAATGAAAGTGTATGTATAGGTGTGTTTGTGAGCATGAATGTGTGTGTGTTACATAAATGTGCATTCATAAGTGTGTGTCAGCATGAATGTGTATATGTACTTGTGTGTTAGCATGAATGTGTATGTGTAAGTGTATCTGAGCAAGAATGTGTATCTGTATGTGTTAGCATAAGTGTGTAAGTGTGTTACTGAGTATATGTAAGTGTGTGTTAGCATAAGTGTGTAAATGTGTGTTAGTGTAAGTATGTGTAAGCATGTGTAAATTTGTGTGTGCCAGTGCATATATATATAAGGAGTGGTCATTCGGGCCATATAGCTCAACCTGCCCCCGAGCTAGAAACTGCCAGCCCTCCCCTGCTCCCTGCACTAGGAATGGGATTGACGTGAAAGGGGACATGGTATGAGGGTTGTGCCGCTCACATTTAATTTTACTATATACTAATGGGGACAGGAAACCTGGTTCATATACGCCAAGGTTTTTTACCCCCATCATGTATGGAGTGGGGGCTCCATTTTGATCATAATTTCTAAATCTGTGTTTTTCATCTAATAACTTAAATTGTATCTGGTAATGCCATTTTAGCTATATTTTGTGAGTTACAGGTAAAGATATTCAAGTTTTAATTTAATTTGCATGCCCATGCATAAAAACTTGCAAAAGCAAACTTGCATGCAAACATCTTACATATTAGTAAATATACATGCATCCATGCAACAGCAGCAGTCAACATCAGAGCACTAATAGACCAAGGCTTAAACCCTGAGTGAACATGGGGTACTTGCACTCCCAAACCCGAAAAATAAATGTATTAAAATAATTGCAGTGCCTTTAAGACAGAGTGCCTGGATGAGACGTCATATCTCGACGAGCTGTGTTTTTAAAGTGCAATTTGCCTTTTCATGTAGTCTAAATGCACCGGTTGGGGAGATCAAATCTCCATTGTAATCGGCCCATTGTGCAGCAGGACATTAGGGACTTGATCTTCCCCACCAGTTTTGTACCAGTGGGACTGCCACCCCTCTTGATAGGCGACCTTGGGTGGGGCACTAATACACACACCCAGACACTCACACTTACCCATACACACTTACCCTCACTTTAACACACATGCACTCATTACTAATACAGCTTGACATTCAACACTAACATATAGTAGCACACACACCCAGGCACTCACGCTAACATACATTGACACTAATCAACACATCCAGACACTCACACTAACAAAACTAGACACACTGACACGCACATAAACACACATACACATACCCAGACATACATGCTAACATAACCAGACACACACACACACACATACCTGGACACACATGCTAACCAGGGCCGGCCCGACAATGGAGCCGAGTGGAGCAACCGGTTACCGCCCCAAGCCTTTTTTTTTTTAAGCCGAGAAGAGACAGGGAGAGGGGCGCCGAGTGGTTTTTGTCAGTACCCCCTCGGCACCCCTGACTCTCTCCTCTGCGAGCCCTCTAGCTCGGTCTCGGTGCCGGCGCTCAGCATTACAAGCCGGCACCGAGACCGGAGCAGGTGAGCTCCACCACAGGACTGCTGAAAGGTAAGTACGGGGGGGAGAGGAAGGGTAGATAATGGGGGGGCAGCATTTTAAACTTCGCCCCAGGCGGTATTTAACATACCCAGACACACAAGCAAATCTATACAGACACACTAATCCAGGCAGAAACACCTGCCCAGACAGACACACAACTCACCTGTCTTCAGCTTGCATTCCATGCAGCTCACCGCTGCGTTACTCCTGTGGGGTCACACATGTTACGTGACCCAGCTGAAATCCATCTTGAAAATAGAGTCATAAAGAGATACACCTGGGACTCAGGACTTACTTCTTTATCCGTACTTCTGGAGCATGCTGTGGGCTTTCTTGGGGCTGGGAATTTTCCAACCACCCCTGCCACCATCTGCCCATGATAACAACTATCACAAAAAATATGTTATACAGAGGTTCCTGAAATATACCATGCGTGTTATTTTGATTGACGACAGTGTAGGGATTTAGATGTTTTCCACTACTTTAAAAAAGGCTTTATGTGTATGTGTGGTTGCTGTTTATGTCAGTGGTCCAGACATACTTGCTTTATGGCAGGAAATTCGATATTATAGATACTGGAAGGGACTTCTGGTTTTGAATCAATATTAGCACTTAGGACATCCTTACTCAAACTTTAAGATCATAATAAATATATGTCAGTAGCATAAAATACCATCAGTATCGTGAAAAAGCCGGGAAAAAAGCAATGGTATTTTCTTTCTCATCGTCTCCGTAGACATGACCAAGGCATTACCGCTTTTTAAAATAACCTGCAATTGCTATATTGACATTAAAAAAATGATGATAGAGAAGTTCTTGCCCACACAAATTATTCATCATTTTTTCAATGGACAGATAGGGCTTTCGTCTGATGCAACATTTAGATGTATAGTCCAACATTTAGGATGAATGAAAATGCTAAAAATGAAAAGCATGATTTTTGCATGATTTCACTATGATAATTATCACTAAAGTAGTTAGTTGACCGCAAACTATATTAATAAAAGTTTTTTAAGTCTGGAAACGCTTTATATTTGTAAAATAATCATATTGCTGTGGCAATTACAGGGCAAATATTAAAAGGTATACATTGATGTTTCGAAGTCTTGTACAGTTATTATATTATTTTTAATGGTAACCATGGACAAAAAAACAAATAACCCACAAAGTATATATTTCTGGAAATTAGACAACATGGGATATTTCACTAGTAGCATTTAGGCTCTTGTCACACAACCCATTTGGCTACCAATCTTTGCCAAAGTTATCCATTATTCTTTTTTGGTCTCTGAAGGATCAGCAGCACTCATTCCACTGCAAAGGGACAGGTAAGGGAGTTAGGGAGAGAAGGAGTGAGTATGTAGGAATGTACATTAGTGTAAGTGTGTGTGTCTGTGTGATAGTTTGTGTAATTGTGAGAGTGTGTGTTTGTAAATTTATGTTCCAGTTATTGAGGTAGGGGCTGTGATTTCCTATGGTCAAGAGACTGTAATTGAATCCTAACATCAGGACATAAATAAACACATTTCCTGAATGCTGCTTGCATTGTTCTATATGCATGAGTCTCAAATACTAGACATTGTTTACAGCCTATCATATCATTTATTTTAGGGTTACACCAGTTCCAAGCTTGTGACTCAGCAACGAGATAACAGCTCAGCGGCTTATATACTTGTGAAAAAGAAATATGGTTAATATGCTGCACATGGGAGAAAGAATTAACATCTGGTATTTCACAGTTTCTCTTACAATAAAAAAACAATAGCAAGCCCAGCAATTCTTGAAGGAGGTTGCGTTGGAGTTGTTGGAAGGATTGTGTGAGGTCTAAAAGGCCGGATATGGGTGGCCTGGGAAAAACGGTGGGGTGAAAACCGTAATTGGCATTGAAGGGGGAAACACGCAGAGACCGTTGTACTTGGTTATTGTAGGTGAACTCCGATGTGGGTAGCAGTTGGCCCCAGTCATCCTGTAGGTGAGTCACAAAGCAGCACAGGTAATGTTCCAGGATCTGGTTTACCCGTTCAGTCTGACCGTTGGTTTGTGGATGAAATGCCATGGATAGATTCAGTGGAACCTTGAGGTCCTTAAAGAAGGCACGCCAAAACCGGGAGGTGAACTGACTGCGGTGGTCAGAAGTAATGGTGCTTGGGAGGCCATGGAGACGAAAGACGTGTTTCACGAACAGTGTGGCCGTTTTGGTGGCTGAGAGTACCCCTTTCAAAGGAATAAAGTGACCAGTAGACCAGTAGAATAGCGGTAAGACCTTGTGAAGGAGGAAGATCCAAGATGCCAAGGGATGTAGGACTCCCGCAGGTTTTTGTCGTGGGTCTTTGGTGGCAGCACAGACAGACCATGAGAAAATGTATGAGGCGATGTTGGCTCTCAAAGCTGGCCACCAGAAGGTCTTTTTGAGTAGTTCTTCTGTCTTTTTAATTATCCTATGACCTGTTAGAATGGTATCATGATGGAGCTGTAGGATCTCAGGACGGACTTGGGGTGGTACATATATCTTGGTGTGGTGGAAGAGGAGACCATTGAGTGATGTACCACAGGTAGAGGTATAGGAGGTGCTGTGGATCCGGAGGTTATGCCGTATGGTTTGCTGAGTTGCTAGGAAATGTCTTTGAGAATGGTGGTCCTCTCCTCCTTGCTTGGGACCGTGGGTTCCGCAAGGCAGGACAGGGCGTCTGCCTTGCTGTTCTTCCACGCCATGTGGAGGCCAAAGCGGCTGAAGAATAACGCACAACATGCTTGATGTGGCCACAGTCATTTTTCGGATCTATATACCAGAACACAGTGTTTGGCCTCTTCGAGTAGGTGTCTCCATTCCTCCAGGGCTTGTTTTATGGCCAACATTATAGTTGCTTTTGGAAGGAGTGATACGCTTGGAATAGAAGGCCACCGGGTTGATTTTCTGGTTATATGAATGCTGGGATAAAACAGCTCCAACAGCAGCCTCAGAAGCATCCGACTCCAATATGTAAGGTTTCTGTGAATCAGGCAACACTAGAATGGGGGCTGTGGCAAATCAGTTCTTTAAGGTCATGAAGGCATTTGGTGTCTCTGCTGTCCAGAGGAATCGGTGATCTTTCTTGGTCAATGCCTTAAGCAGGCGGACCACATTGGAGTAATGTTTTAGAAATCTCCAGTAAAAGTTGGTGAAACCCAAGAAACGTTGAAACTCTTGTTTGGTTGTGGGACAAGGCTATTGGCGGATGGCAGAGGTTTTCTTGTCATCCATTCGAAAGCCTTGTGGTGTATAGGATAAGGGCAAGTTGGTTGGGCAGACTGGATGGGCCTACTGGTTCTTATCTGCCGTCACTTTCTATGTTTCCATGTCTCTATGTGTTAGCGTAAAACCCAGAAATTCGACCATGCATTTCTCAGATTTGGCATATAAACCGTGTTCTCAGATGCTTGTCAGGACCTTGTGCATGTGCCTCCTGTGTTCTTCCAGGGAGGAGGAAAACACCAGTATATTGTCCAAATATATGACAACAAACACATCAAGGTAGTCCCTGAAGACGTTGTTCATGAAATGTTGAAATGTGGCAGGCATGTTAAATAATCCGAACGGCATTATCGTATACTCAAAATGTTCATACCGTGAACGGAGATTGTAAACCCCATGTAGGTTTATCTTGCTATAAAGGTGAGCCGCGCATAGGGCGTCTCCTTGGAGGGCTATGGGTCAGCGCACGTTCCTTATGGTGTTCTCGCCACGTCTGTCCAGGAGATCTCTACAGCTGCCTGGCGGAACTCGTGACGTATTGTTTGACAGGTCTCCTACCTTGTCTCAATTGTCGGATGGTCGTTTGAGCTGTGGTCGACCTGTGTGAATCGTCATAAAGTGCACTCATAGCACATTGAAACGACTCCCAGGTCTCCATGATTGGGCTTGTTTATCTGCAGATGATGCGCCCATCAATGTGGTTCCTCAGTGAGAAGGGATACCACTGTATGGACCATTATGAAATCAGTAGAGTATGTATGGGGGTTCACAGAAAACAGCACCTGACAGGCCAAAAGGCTGATAGTGGGATCGTTCCCCTGAGAACCTCTCAGGCAAGGGTGTGCGTGGTTCAGAAGCATAGAAGAACAGGGTTCAATACTGGTTGACGAGTGGGACCCGGAGCCGGACGGCTGACACATAGCTCATGCAGTTGATGTTGCAGGTCCTGTTGTCCGGCTTCCAAGTTCTGCACCGTTTGGGTGAGAGCAGTTAACTGCTGGGTCATGGGTGCCATTGCCTCTGCTATACCAGCAGACTCCGTTATTAGGCTCAGATATTTCTGTGAGGAGCTACCTGGTGGTGGACTAGGAGAGGCCGGGAAGTCTGTAAAACAGTCCACGAAATGTATTAGAAGGCAAGCAGAAGAGTACTCAGTGCACAATCTGGGTAAGCAGCGTTGGTATTCAACAGGTTTAAATCAGCAGGCAGAAGCGTAGTCAGGGCACAATCCGGGTCAGCAGTATTGGTAATCAATACGTTAAATCAGCAGGCAGAAGAGTAGTCAGGGCACAATCCGGGTCAGCTGCGTTGGTAATCAAAAGGTTAAAGTAGCAGGAGACAGGAAAAAGGACAGATATGGTGAGACACAGATCCACCGAGGTAGCATCAGAATACCTGAGCGCCACTTTAGGCGAAACTTTCATTATTCATGTCTGAATGGATGACCTCAGTTCATTTTACAGTTCATTACAGAGTGAGTCTTTGTACATATACCTGTTCCTTAACCCTAAAGGCTTACGGTTCTGTAAGTGTAGGGGTAAAATGGTTAGAGAGAAACAAGAAGGATCATGCAACTTAAAAGACAAATTAATTTTAAAAAAAAGTTTTTGCTCACCACAGTAGTGTTCTATGCCTCTGTCTGCTGACTGAGGAGAAGGGAGGCAGCAATCACTGTCAAGGGCAAAGCTTACAGACATTCCCAATGGCAATGGTGTATGTTATTGGCTCCTCATGCAATCAGCCATGATCAGCGGTAGTAGCGGAGGGCATAATACTACATCCTCTGGCTCAACTGCCAGTTTTGCTGTTAGTGTAATAATACATGCTTCATACTTAAGGGGTTAAATAGTATCTACTGGGTGTGTTCTGATTGCTTGTGTATGTGTGGGTATATGTCTTGTGGTTGTTTGGTTGGGGATAAAAAAAACAGTTTAGAAGCATTTTAAATTTATCCTTGATAAAGGTCTCTGTGGTGTCAATTTTCAATGTGAATAATATAGATAAACATTTTTTATTGTTGATACCAGATCGATACATACAGGGCCGGCCTTTGGGGTGTGCGACCTGTGCGATCGCACAGGGCGCCAC
>VKOC01000001.1:52568154-52664493 GCA_009364415.1 Spea multiplicata | reverse complement strand
GGGTATGATAGGAGTGTAATTGCTGTTAGCAATCACACTCCTATCATGCCAAGTCATATTGCTAATTTTGTCCAATTGTGTGTTACCTACTTTTATTAAAAATGTGAGTTTTTATTATTATTTTTAAAGGTGGGGTCATTTTCGGTTTTGGCTAAGTGAACCGTGAATGTTTTGGTCCAGAATTTTCATTTTAGTTCATCCCTAGAATAAATCTAGGGAATCCTGAATTTGTAGTCGCAAAACTTTCTAGGCCCAGAAATCAGTGAGAGGAAGAGTAAAGGTTTTGTGTCATTTTACTTTATTTTAATCTGCATATTTTATTAAAGGCCATATTTTTTGTCACAGTGAAAAATGAGTGCGGCCCTCGCACATATACAATTCTGATGAAGTGGCCACTGCAGAAAAAACTTGGACACCCCTGGATTATGCCCTTTGTACATGCGCCCCTTTTTCTTTGATTTTTTTACAGATATGATTCAATATGTAAATTGAATTTGTTGAAAAAAAATTGTTGGGTAAAAATCATGTTTTTTTGGGGGGGTGAGGGGGTGAGGGGGCCCTTAACAGATTCTCGCACCCGGGCCCTGAGGCGTCTAGTTACGCCCCTGAAGGCAATAGAGAAATGTTGCTAAACATTTGCTGATTTGTGCAATTAGGGAAATCAGGGTTAAACAAAGACATCCTAAAACCGCTTGCCCTCAAGTGTAACATAATCTTTGTATTTATGGGGTTAATCAACAAAACCTTTAAAAAGCATTGATAAGCTAAGGGTTTTTTGATTCTAAAATCTTAAGGAATGATGACTTACTTTTAATATAAGTAACATTTGCTTAATTTATTACACAAAAAAATAAAATAACGCCACTTTAATGGCGTTAATGGCAAGTATTATTTTGTACAAATGACATTTATGTTAAACCGCATCCCAAAAATCTCATACATATTGGTTGACATAGCTTTAGACTATAACTTTAATTGCAGTAATTATAATATATATTTTTTAAATGCTACATGTGGAATTACCTTTAATTTGCCATCATGTAAATAATAATAAAATCATTACACATAATAAAAATAATTAAAAAGAGGAAATCAATGATCATGAAGTAACCCTTCATAGTCCCAGAGAGCCCCCTAAACATGCAATACTTATAAAAGTACATTGTAATCATTACCAATGTATCTCATTTGTAGCATTTCCTATAGCGTTTAACCGAAATCATACGTAACTTTGCTTTTTTCTGAGTTCATCTCCCTAGTCTTAGTGTTTTATTATTTACTGTAGAGGGACTGAATCACCAATGCTTGGTGGGCTTTGATCATTCACCTTCTGCCCTGTCCTGAAATCATTTACAATCTTTAAAGGGAATAGATCTGCAAGAATAGATTAGGGAGGAAATTAGCTAGAGGGCCACGAGGTGCATGGTCGGGTAACAGAAATGGTTACAGCGGGGGAAGAGGAGAGGAAAATGTCGGCCCGTCCCATCCTTCTAGCATAGATAGGATCCGGATTGCGTGGAAGCCCAGACGGGTTGTGGGGTCGTTATTATATATGAGGAGGTAATTTGTTGGTCTCGTAATTTGTAGCTCTAATTACACCAACAAAACAATAGACCCTCTCCCTGCTGCTCAGGCTCGACATATTGTAGATCATATTGACAAACTACTGGGAGGAAGTAGAGATGATCCAGATGTTTTGGCACATATTGGAACCAAAGACAACGTCAGAGAAAAATACTTAACATTATTTTGTAAACTTATGAAATCAGCCTACAAGTTAATGCTTTTTGAGGTACTACCTTTGTCCCAAGGCAGGCAGATTATTGCACGGTTAAAGTTTGTGTAGGAAAAATGTTTTTAACTCTCTTCGAGCTGCATTTTCACTGGGTTTCAATGCATTTTGTTCGTTTTCGCTTCCTTTCACTCTTTCTCCTCCAATCAGGGAAAAGGGTGTGCATGGAGGCTCCGCCATTTTGCAAAAGCGCTCCAGGAGGCCTGGGTAACACAGCTGATGCCGGGGAGATGCCGACCAAGAAAGAAAAAGCGAAGAACAAGAAGAGGCAAGACAAGAAGCGGAGCTGCTGAAAAAGGAGACAGGGACATGGAAGCGGTTGGTGGAAAATGTAGGGGAGACATTCAGAGAGAAAGTGAGTCTAAGTGAATGAGTGAGTGACAACCAATTTTGTTTCCTAATTCAAAATGCCCTCTAAATTTCTTCCAAACTTAAAAGGCAGGTTACTAAATTAGTTTTTGGTCCATTTTTCTAGTCTAGCCTATAAACACACACTATCGCTCTGTTCTGTACAATGTTGAGTACCCCCCCCAAAAAAACCACAACAAAGTAGAGAGTGCTGATGGGACAGACGAGAAAACAAATAAAAGGGATGAAGAGAGAATTTCCAAATCAGGTTTGTTTACCTTGGAGAAAAGGCACCTGCATGGGGATATGATCAGCTTAGACAAGTATATTCAGGGACAATGCAAAGACCAGTCTGGGAACCTTTCCTCTCTTACAACTTTGCAGACAATGTGGGGGTCAGTGAAAAAAGTGTCCTTTTGCTAGTGGTTTTTGAAGTGAGGACAGATGTGGAATGACCTTCCCATTTTAATGGCTTTGACTGACTTAGTTAAATCATTCCAAAAACGTTCAATGCCTTTCAAGAAAACACAGGTATCCCATTTTACAATAACTTAACTAAGCAATGTCGAAGACACATGTTTTTGCCTTCTTCTTGATTAGGAGTGAACTTGAGTAACTATGTAACAACGGCATTATACCATATGTCTTTCAACGGCACCGATTTTAAGAGTTATCGACCATAGGCCTCCGAGCCCAGCAATACAGAGTCCATTGCATTTACTAAAATAGCACAATATTATGTATAGTGTGCATGTTTCGCCATTGTGTGAGTATTTCACCATTTATTAAAAAGCCTGGGCATTCCACAGAATGAATGAATGGTTTATGCAAAGTGTACATTTTAACAACTTTTTGCTTTGTCTAGGAATTGCTCTACTTGATTCTTGTTGCTCTAAATGCTTTTAGTCACTGTATGATTGAAATTATTGTCATGCCAGATGTTTTTATAATTTGCCTAGCCTAACAATGCTACGTCTTGTTGTTTCCATACAAGTACGGAGCCAGCATTGGATCCAGATGAAGCATTTAATGTTCTATCCAATCGTATTTGACATTTACTATTGTTCTGATTGGCAGACGTACAACTGGATCCTTTTTTTTTTACACACTGGGTCTAACAAAGCTTTTCTAAGGATAGGTTTTCGGCTTCTGGAAAGAGATGTGAAACATTTTCATTGTTCTACTGAATGGAAGGTATCCATTTCTGGTTTCTGTGTCATTTTACTAAAAAGAATATCAAATGTTTATATATTTTTATTTTTTATTTTTGCACTAGTAGCTTGGAAAAATTGCCTCATCTGCTATAAAACAAACAATACTATCCACATCATCTATTTTATATTATTGAGTCAAACACCTAAAAAAAAAAAACCCTAAATAATGCCTAAACTAAATAGTTTTTGACTTAGAATGAATGTCAATGCAACACATTTTTTAAAATATATTCATTAATAAAATATAGTGCATTTTATTTTACTGAAACAGATTTTAAGGAAAATTGTCTTTTTCTTCTACTTCTTCTTCGTTCTTTTTTCTTCTTCTTTGTTCTTTTTTCTTCTTCTTTTAACTCCTCTTCTCCTTCTACGTAGACGTATTAACCCCTAAATAAAAAAATGCGATCATTAGTGTCTAGCCTCTGTGTGTATATGTGTCGTGTGTTTTGAACAAAATAAAGCTAATCTTTCCAGCAAGCCGAAAGGTATTTTTAATTAATTTAAGCCTGACTGACATAGAGCTCATTAGGCTATGTGAATATTCTGTAAGCTTTTTGTCACCATTGCAGTCTCAAACAGCTACGGACTGATCAACCAAACAGAGAAAAGGAGGTTGAATATTTAGGTAAATGTTCTTTCTTAATAACAAGACCCAGAATGTGAAAAGGCCTGAAGATCTTTTGAAGATCCTACATGTCACCGTTCAGTACTCCTAATAAACCCATGTAATTAAATCAAGCATCAAGATCTACAAGATTATTCCTCCCATTAACTTATCTTTTCCCAGTTGTTCAGTTGTGTATTGTTATTGCACAATTCTTAGACATTGCTTAATCATTTTTAATTTGCATTTTTAAGATTTTTGGTTTGATTTTTTCTTTTTAATTATTTGTTAAACGTTCTTCAGTGTTTGTGCTGTTTATTAGTTCAGTTGTTTCTAACTCTTCATGACTTCATGGACCAGCCCACGCCAGAGCTTTCTATCAGCCGTTGCCATCCTCAGCTTCTTTAAGGTCGAGTCATCCATTCATCTCGCTATTGTTCGGCCCCTCTTTTTGTTGCCTTCCATTTTCCCTAGCATCAGCATCTTCTCCTGGGTATTCTGTCTTCTCCTTATGTGGCCAAAACGCTTCAGTTTTACATTTAATATCATTCCCTCAAGTGAGTAGTCTGGCTTTATTTCCTGGGGTATGGACTGGTTTGATCTTCTTGCAGTCCATGGCAATCTCAGAATTTTCCTCCAGAACCACAGTTCAAAAGCAGCTATCTTTCTTTGCTCAACTTCCCTTATGGTCCAGCTCTCGCAGCCTGTCATATCTAGCCGTCAACTTTACACCATTAGGCAGCTGCTGGCCTTAAAGTGCCAGAGACTCCACATTATGTTCAGTCTGGCAATGATGAGATCAGTGCTGGAATACCATATTCAACTCATGAAGTACCTGGCACTTCACTTGTCCTCTGTACCTGGTACATCATTGTTCCTTTGAAGTTCCCTCTCAGAGTTCCACTTTTAGAATAAAAATGTAGCACTTTATACAGATGTAAAGCAAAACCAATGTTTTGTTAAATGTAAAAGGGAGCAATTAAGTCATAGCCCACTTATTATTTATATTTAGATACCTCTCATGCATAGAGCCAAGATAGACCGTGTGCAAGCTCTATGGTTTCCAGCACTATGTCTTATGTTTAATGTTTGTCTATGTTTAATCCAGTGGCTACAACTTTCATACTTGCCTTTGCTTAAAAAATCCAGATTTCTTTTTTTAGTACTAATACTCTCATAGCAAATTTTGAACCACATCGGTTATTGTACCGGATGTTGCATTTAATATAGATCTCTCAAAAGCATAGAAGCATCCCACCCTGGGCTATTTACCTTTGCATAATAAAGTTTAAATTTAAAAAAGAGGCTTCCAAGTCCAACTTTGTGGGAACAGTTTAGGGAAGGCTCTTTTCTATTCCAGCATGACTGCGCCCTAGCGCACAAAGCAGTTTAGTGTGGAAGAACTTGACCGGCCGCACAGAGACCTGACCTCAACCTCATCAAACACCTTTGGGATGAACTGGAACGGAGATTGCGAGCCAGGCCTCCTCGTCCGACTTCAGTGTCTGACCTCACAAACGCTCTACTGGAGGAATGGAAAATATTCCCACAGAAACCCTCCATAATCTTGTGGAAAGCCTTGTGAAGAGCGGAAGCTGTTATAGCTGCAAAGGAGACATTAATTATATATTAATGTCTATGTTATCTAAGTCCCTGTTGGCATAATGGGCAGGTGTCCCAATACTTATGTCCATATAGTGTATATATATATATATATAAATGATTCACATACTTCATTGACTTGCACAGTTACCAAACACTGAATGTGATGTTAATATTCCACAGACAAGGTCATAATTAACACACACAACAAACCCCAGTGGGATATTTGGAAAGGTGTTTCTCTATGCACATCCATTCACACACTCTTTTGTATATGAACGGAATCCAGCGATAAGTTATTATGTGGAGCTGACGAGGTCAAAATGTTAAAACGCAGTGAGAATTCTGGAATCCTCAAATGCATGATATTCTTCCATATTTGCGTCTTCCCAATGCCAGATCTTGTAATTTCTTCATGGTTTTAGGTAACGTCAGGCATCTGTAATGTTCTAGCAGTCTGCTAGAAAGGCTGATTTATTTCATATTTGACTGAATCCTGTAAATTTTCTCTCACAATCATCATTTAAGAACTAGCTGAAAAACATTGTGAAAAGTGGAAGATTTTTATGTATTATAAATTAACGTTTAGTCAATAATTTAGTTAAAGGTATATTTTCGACCAAAGCGAGTAACCCTTAAAGGTATTTACAGAATGTTTCCAATTTTAAGGGGAATTGTCACCGTTTCATTTAATGAAACAGTAACTTTTTGTATGGAAAACATGTACGTGTTACACTGGGCTGGATTAACCTAGGGTCACATTGGGAAATTGCTCCAGGGCTCCAGAGTGTTAGAGGGCCCTGAGCTCCCTACTAGTAATGGTCGTACTTGATTGGTAGTAGCCTGAACTGCTCCTCCGCTGCCTTAACCTGTGCTGCCTTTGAGCTCTGGATTAATATGAGGAGCTGTGAAACACCTGCTCTATATTACCTGATGAACCCAGTGCGGAGCCGGCTCCTCTTTCCCATCCACACCCATACAGTAAGCGTGGGAGGGCTTTTAGGTCACAGGGTATGCTCTGATTGGCTGTTCAGCCTCTGTCTTGCTTTACTTCCCTCCCTTTCCCTTCCCTCCGTGTTTTATAGGCTTGTGTGCCCAGTCACAGGCTGCACGGGAGCTTATACCCTGTATGCTGCAACATACCTCTGGTAAGTGTGTTTATTTTTATTTGCTTCATCTTTGAAGAATGCATTTGAAAGGATTCACAGAGTACTTTAATATATATTCTTCCCTAGTGGGGCTTTCAGGAACAATAGACTGTCCCTTAAAGATGGCCACTCTTATAACGTATGGTTATTTTGAAAAGCAAATTAGAAAAACGCCATTACATGTTAATTATTATTTTCATGAGCTAACTTTAAAAAAAATATGAAAAAAAAAAATGTCACTAAAAATGTTATATATGTATGTGTGTATGTAACAGGGGTTCAGGAAACTTACAGTTGTTTCAATAACTCAGATGACTGAAAAATTAATTTTTGACATTTTTCATGGAGGTAAATACATAGAATGATAATCATGTTAAGAAACTATTTGACCAAAATACTAAAAAAAAAAAATGTGGTTTGTCCTAATTAATCTGAATGTTATCCGGCAGCATGGAGGCACGATGTCAGGTTAGTATGAGAAGCCACAGCCTAATTCATGTGTCTCTCTTCATTGACATTTCACAGGTTGCTTGTTGACTTTTCTCGGGAATGTTAAATGTTTCTAATTTATTATAATAGAATCACCATGACAGACTGTTTTTATAACAGTTTCTTTCCCCATATCCCGTGTAGGAGATGTGGCTAAATTAACCTTTCTGGAAAGCTGGCAGAGGTACGGTAACATTAAACATGCCCCCCGGGGCCCAAAACCTAGGGGTTCCTTAAAATCTCACAAAATTGTTTGTAGAGCTATCCAACTATTGTAACGTATAAAGACTGGATTTACATCACCCCGTAACTATACTCTATAATTCCATAGCAAAAATACCTCAGATAAAGTACGATCATATATAATCATTCTGTAGAGCGCACAAATGTAGTGATTATTGTGAATGCAAGTGATTGTAACAGCTACATTTATGTGTCTTCGTTGAAACTCTTTAATGGGTAAATATTAGGTACATTGAAATATATGTGACAGGGTACTTTTACCAGAGTACTTCTGTATGAAAGGAAGGTTAGACTTTTTAATGACATAAGAACACCCAAAAGAGGTTGAAACATTGCCAGCTATGGCGGTAAAATAAAAGTCAGTTAAAGGCACATTTTTATAGGTTAAGAGTGACTCTTCTTGTATCTGGATCAGATTCTGAATTTTGGAGAGCGGGTAAATTGAGCCAAACACCTGGCTTGAGTCTGGCTTAAATCTCGTCCGGTTTTTGGTCCCGGACACTCACAAAGATTTCCCTCCTGTTCTTTGGCACATGGAGTCAGGTTGTTTATGGCTCATCAAGTCTGCCTTGGCTCAGACTTGGTTCATACAGCACAATGGCCAGCTCGCTACTTGAACCATTAGCAAGTCTTATTGTAAAAGTCAAAGTGATCAAGGCTTTTTTTGAAATGCAGTAAAAGTGATTTAGCAAAGCCAATAATAGTTAAATCATTCAAAAGGTATAATTAATTTAGCCATTGAAACTTGATAACAAAGGATAAGTATGCATTGGTATCCTAACACCAGTGTTGAGACTTCCTTAGCCCTTATTCTGCCTATCCAGTGCATTATTTAAACATTAGAAAAGGTTAAACATCCTGAACATACCTTCTAAGGCAGGCACTGGTGGAAAATGAATGTGATACGAACAAAAATAGTTCTAACATGCTTGAAAATTTGGGTGCATAGTGTGCTATGAACTGGAAAGGGTGGAATCATCATTAAAATTATTTCACCCCTCGTCCCACTGACATCTATAGGGGCAGAGCCAGGAATCAGAAACAAGTTTTCCAACCACATGACAAGTGCACCAATCAGCCATAACATTATGACCACCTGGCTAATATTGTGTAGGTCCCCCTTTTGCCGCCAAAGCAGCCCCGACCAGTCGAGGCATGGACTCCACTAGACCTCTGAAGGTGTGCTGTGGTTTTCAGCACCTAAATGTTAGCAGCTGATCCTTTAAGACCTGTAAGCTGCGAGGTGCGACCTCCATCGATGCATCCGGGTGCCGTGCGTTCTCCAGGTAAGCGACGCACCCGGCCATCCATGTGATGTAAAAGGAAACGTGATTCACCTTCTGCCATTGCTCCGTGGTCCAGTTCTTATGCTCACGTGCTCATTGTAGGCGCTTTCGGCAGGTGACAGGGGTCAGCATGGGCTCCATGACTGGTCTGCGGTCTGCGGTGTCCCCATACACCACAAACTGAGATGCTCTGTGTGTTCTGACACCTTTCTATCAGAACAAGCACTAACTTTTTCATCAATTTGAGTTGCAGCAGCTCGTCTGTTGGATTTGACCACACGGGGCCAGCCTTCGCATCAATGAGCCTTGGCTGCCCATGACCCTGTCACCGGTTCACCACTTTTCCTTCCTTGGACCACTTTTGATAGGTACTGACCGCTGCAGACCTGGAACATCCCACAAGAGCTGCAGTTTTGCAGATGTTCTGACCCAGTCCTCTCGACATCACAATTTGGCCCTTGTCAAAGTCGATCAGATCCTAACGCTGCCCATTTTTCCTGCTTCTAACACATCAACTTTGAGAATGAAATGTTCACTTGCGGCCAAATATATGCTCTCCCCCATAATGTTATGGCTGATCGGTGTATATTTATTTATTTACTATTTATTTACTATTTTTGTGGGGACCAATGTTTTCTTTGGCCAACACGCCCATAAGATGGTACATATATTCAGTAATACACCAGCCTTATGTTTAACTACTTCATCAAAACTCCTACCTGCTTAGATATCACTGAAATATACCTGCAAATGTAATAATGTAATAATAAGTAACACTGCAAAAATATTTTCTCCGGAGGTAACTTTTTTTTACCACATTGAATCTCATAATATATTACTAATTGATGCAATTATTTTTTTTAATACACAAATTTTGATTAAGGAGGAATTAAAAAAAATATTTAGAAAAATGTTTCTCTTAGAAATGGGCAGTCTGGAAATGTTGGTTGATTTCAGGAACATGGTGTACATAGTCCTAGGATGACACATCTCACTGTATTCTGAGAGTCGATCAATGCCTTAGTTAAATATGTTCACTATAGAACTTTTTTTTTGCGTTTGGGATATGTTTCTCACGGAAGGGAGGAGATAGGGAAACGTCAAACTAGTAAGTCCCAGATTCCCAGGTCCATAATTTAAGTCCTGGATATAGACTTCAGTGCCAGGGTATCTTTCATACACTCACATAATACTATATATTCATTATTCATCTGTTTGTGCTTTGGGCTTTTTGGCAATAGGAATGTCAAGGTTCTAAACGATCTTTCATATCTCCATAGGGTAAAACATTTGCAAAGAAGGTACTGCTAGAGGCTTGTTGAGGTCTTTATCTGTCATCAGACATTTCACACACAGTTAAGGAGAAGTTTATGAAACACTAAGAGTTGCAATAGTTATTGACACTACAGTACATCTTCCCAGGTGTAAGAGGATATACCGGCTCGCTGTCCAGAGAATAAGAAGACATTTCAAAATAAAACCCCACAATAATGCATAGGAGGTCTTAATACATAGGTGATCATGGATAGATATACTAACCTCCTGCAGCCGAAGGGATGCCAAGTGCTCCCAAACAATGGATTTAATCTAGGTGTCATCATTTTGTGTTTGTGAACATCTAGACAAAGAACTTTCAGCACTCTCGGTTCACCATCATTTGCAGGTGTGCACAACTCCAGTCCTCAAGGGCCGCAAACAGGGCAGGAATGATGTGGATCTCTGTTTGAGAACAAGTAGTTAAATTCATTTTTAATTGAGATGCCTATGCTCAAGCTGGGATATCCAAAAATTGTGACATGTTTACAGCCCTTGAGGATTGGAGTAGCACACCTCTTATTTAAAGCATAAGGTGACAAACTAATGTAGCAACCCGTTGATAGGGTAACTGATAAGCATTGGCAGGGCCGAAAAGGAGTAAAGCTTTTAGTTACCTGGTAATGTCTGGAGTCAGGGTAATGAACAGTATATAAGTATACATGGAATAGTTTTATTCTGTTGTGTGTATAGACCATTTGTGTTGTGTGTATATACATATATTCTTTTGAAACATAATATGGACTTAAGTCCCAGGTTATGTATGATTTTTGTAACACCTTGATGGCCGTGCGCTCAAGGATGAAATGCTGCCCCCTCCCACCAAAACCATGCCCACATCCATTATGCTATACCATGCTCTATCACACTCTCACTCTCATGCTCTCACACACTCTCATTCATGCCCTCTCCCAATGTCTCCCTACGGCCTCTGCTTCCATGTCCCTGTCTCCTTTCCTGCAGCTCCAGTTCTTGTCTCTTCTTGTCTAATATTTTTGTCTTCTTTCTTCTGCCATCTTTCTTCGTCTGCTTCTACCCGTGTCTTCTTTCTTCATCTGCTTCTCCATAAGCCTGGCCTCTCAGTGCACTTCTGCAAAAGAGCAAAGCTTCCAGACACACGTACTCTAATTGGAGGAATAGGGGAGAGGTTGTCCCCATGGCTCTGCCCTTTTGCGGAAGTGCACCGACAGATTTGTGGATAAAGAGAGGTGCAGAAAAGTGCCGCCTGGTCCTATGGACCCATGGGACCCATGTAAGCACCGTCTCTGGGTAAAATCATTAGTAAATATGAAGGTGTAATAAGTATCTTTGTAAAAATGTTCCATAAAATTATATTTGAATACCGTATTTGCTCGATTATAAGACGACCTGATTATAAGACGACCCCCCAAAATCAAAATATTAATTTAGGAAAAAAACAAAAAGCCTGAATATAAGACGACCCTATAGGAAAAAAGTTTTACCAGTAAATATTAATTCATGTAAACTATTTTTTCATATTTAATAAAAGCTATGATTATGATTGAGAAAAATATATTTTTAATTTCTTTATTTGCCAACCTGCCAGTTATGCACATCTGCCCCCAGAAATGCTTTATACCCCCCTATTTGCCACTCTGCCCCATGATGTGCCTTTTAACACCCTATTTGCCCCTCTGCCCCATGATATGCCTTATACCCCTATATGCCACTCTAGCATATAGGGAGTTAAAAGGAATATCATGGGGCTGAGTAGCATATAGGGAGCTAAAATGCATTTCTGGAGGTATATATATATACCTCCAGAAATGCATTTTAACCCCCTATATGCCACTCAGCCCCATGAGACTCACACTCCCATCATCCCCAGGTTCCAGCATGTACTGGCTGCCTTCGCTTGATAGGAGTGTGATTGCTGTTAGCAGTTTTTATATAATATTAATATTAATGTCTATATTTTTATATACATATATCTGTAATTATAACTCAATATGGTTTATTAAATTTTAACATGGTAATTAACATGAGTATTAACATGCATTATCTTTAACCTCTTGATATATTGTGAACTTTTAAAAGCAGGACCAATTCCTTCTCCTTCTAAACCAGTATCCCATATGTGTGAACGCATTATTGTCAATATGGTATATTGTAAATTTTAATGGTAATATTGTTTTCCCATTGCTGTAATAGCACTACTGAATCTGGTAACACTAAATAACAATAATAACAATAATTATGCATGTAAAGTCATGGAGTGACAAGCTAATAATGTATGAACACAATATTGTTAATGTATAGTGCTGATAAGAAGATACATAATTAAGAGCATTAAAATGAGTCTTAAACCAGAATATAAGGATCCTGCATGTTCCTTGGAGTTGTCTACAGTTAAAGCTGACCCCTTGTAAAGCTGTTGTCCTAGTTGTAGTAGAAAAGGAACACAATGAGCCTTATGTGTAACTTATTTAAATCTTGAGATGTTATGTTCCATTGATTAGTTAAATAAGCTTGATATAAACTAACCATTTATTATTTTTAGAACAATACGATAATAAAGTTCCATTGTTGTACTTTTATGTTCCAGACACTTTTCTGTAGGTTATGTAGGCAACCCTCATCAATAGTTTTGTTCCGTTTGACCAATCAAGCACATTTTTTATTTTAATAACCATAACCATAAGCATTTTATTAAGTTCTTGCATATATTTGTTAAAAAATAAGTGTCAAAAAGGATGAGAGACTTAGCATTACTGTATTTTATTGGGGGTAGATTTGTTAGTTAAAGGTAACTCACTCAACTTATAGCAAAGGGATGAATAACAGTAATGTCATATTGGCTTCTGGCTTACCAGGGACAGCCCAAAAAATTGTCATATCAAATGTCAACAAAGTTACTTCCACTTGAACATATTTTGTAGCAATTTTGAAAGCCATAATCTATGGAAAATTTTACAACTTAAATATTGAAGACTTGCAGCCCTAATTGAGCTTCATAAATTAGCCCTGCTTTTTTTAAATCTTGTGTTCTTGATGCAAAAATCACACACTCGAAAGTCTCTCTTTTGAGCTGTTTCTTTTTTTCTTGTCTTTACCCACCTGCCGCCTCAGTAGAGGCTGAGATTTTCCGGAAATTATCCCCCATTTCCCACAAATGATTAGTGGTTAGAATGCAGGTGCTGTTATCTCAATTAAAGCATTCTGCGGAAATCTATTAAAGTGCATAGCTAAATGTTTGGACTAAGTAAGTTAGTCCATGTTATTTAAAGACGAGTTGGGTGTCTGGCATTTTCAATAGACCTTTCAATGAATAACGTTAGAATGTTTCAACAGTTGTGAACAAGATTGTGGTTACTGTGTTCATGAAGTGTAATGGTATCAATTGACTATTTCTTTGTACTTACCATAAAGTACCCTTGAATGTTTCAGTGGAATGAAGTTCTATAGACAAAGAACCCATGACAGCTGAATGTCAGTTGTAGCCATGAACCTCAACCTATTTCACATTTCCCATGATTGGGTGAATAGTGGAAATATCCACTGAATTCAGACCTTTCCATTAGTGTATGTATTTTAAAAAGAAGGTTATGGCTGTGCAAAGTATGGCGTATTCCTTTCTTTATGTTTGCTTTTATGGTATAGATTTTAAAAAGTTCAATTGAAATGTTATAAAAAACATGGTTTTACTTTTTACTGTCCTTCAACGTTTATATACATAGTATGTGTGAGTATATATAAAATCACTTTTTTATCTGAAAAAGTCCAAAATAACAGATATACTCAACATAGAGGGCATGAAATCAACAATGAAGCCAATGAAGTATAAAAAAGAAACTTCTGTAAGCCTATCATGTATTTTTCTTACTGCATTATGATAGGATTTTTTTGTTGTAGATCAATATTTCTAAAGTTAATTTAAAAAGTAAAGTATGCTTAATCGAGGACATGGTAATGGAATTTTCCTAAAATCCTTCTAAAACCATGATGCATCTGACAACATTGTCTAGAGAGTCCAGCCCGATGTTCCACTCGGGAGACAATATACTTGATATGCACTGTCCAGTTATACCTATATTCGTCAAACTGACTACACAGAACATCCATAACAATACAAAGAATCCAGATACATGGCAAGTGATTCCTAATTAACTTGTTCCCTAGATATCTTGATGGCTCAAAAATAACCATCTTCGGTTCAACGCACGCTGGTGAAACATTCTCACTCTGGCCCCGTTATAGGCCGTTCCCTGACTAAAAAACCTAAAGCACCTCTTCTTACTTTAGTGGTCCCCAACCTCCATTTACCAAGGCGAATTAGGGGAGAACTGGTTTCAGGATGGTAAAGAATAAGATGCTCAAAGTGAATTATGCAGCCCGTCATTGAACTGGACTCCTTAAGTTTTGTCCAGGTTACACAACATGTCTTTGTACTTAACATGGTTGGACAGTGTAAATGTTTCATTTTCTAAAACTAACTGATTTCTGTTGATAATCCAGGCCAATATGTTTATGTCTATATCTGTGTCTTATTTTTAATATGAATTTTAACATATTGCAAAAATAAGCATTTGTGCATTTTGGTTAGCCAAAAAACCTTTGTAAAACATACCATATGGTTGCAAGCTGGACAATATGAAAATGTCTGATTGTGAAATGTAAAAGAAAATGTAAGAAACTAGAGATAAAAAAATATATATTCATTTACAGTGTGATGACATATTTTATATACACCAGCGTTGTAATGTAAGAGTATTTTATTTAAATAATCCCTATAATCTGAAAATAGAAGAAAAGAAAGTAAGTGTGATGGTCAGTATGTATTAGTTTAAGTAATGAGTTGTGTGCCACACAGGCTAAACAAACTAATCAAATGCATGTGGACTCGACACATTAGTCTGAAAAGAGGCTTTCAGACAATGTATGAAAACGTATATAAAAACATCCAATTTGTAACATTCCCACACTGTTACTATAGTAACCACTAACCATAGCCAGCTTTTGTACAGAACAAATGAATCAGGGTGCAATCAAGTTCTTTGAATAATCTCACTCTTACTAGTCATAAAACCCCAAAATCCCAGCTCCCAAAACCATCTCCAACTCTATTTATTCATTAAAGGGACCTTAATGCTCATCTTTATAAATGTAAAAGTGAAGGAAGTGGTTTGCATCGCTGTCCAAATAATAACATGTTTTTACGTTCATGGCCTTCCTGTTATTGGCATTTGCTTCACCTCCTCTTCTTAACTGGCTTCTAAAGTTAATTATTTTGCAATATTTGTAACACCGGTGACAGATTTAGGGATGACTGTTAAGTGAATACATAGCAAAATAAATGGGGAAAAAAATAGGTACGGAATATCAATGACAAAAATATCCTGTGACATCATATTCATATTTGATTAATTTTCATACCAGGTCAAACAAATAGTTATAGTGACACACCATTCATAAATGCACGGCAATAAAATCGCCATTGCCACATGTAGAAGGAAGCAGGAAAGAAAGAAACAACCAAGCAAAAATTATACTATTTTAAATATGTTTTTCAACAATCTACATTGGGTTTCATGTTGCATGTTGGGTTTTGTGACATATTCACTTTAAATACTATTTTGTCAGATTCTACACTTTTCTAAAAAGAGTTAATGGATTTTATGAAACTAAACACTGGCCCTTTACTCAACATTTACTGTGTTCTTCACTTGGCATATTTTTTTGCACAATGTAACTGCATACTCTTGGAACCAGGAACTAGAACGTCAATGATTCTCAGCCAGGTATATTGGTGAATACTAAGTTACCATAACTGGCTTGGTAACCATTAAATGGTCACTCCAGCCATCATACACTTTAATGCATATGGTAGCTGAGATGTCCCTTTATATTTTTTTGTTATGTCCCTCTTGCAAATGCATGGTGAGATTCTGCCTCAAGCAGCCAGTGGGAAGAATCTTTGGACAATGAGGGAGGATCAAGGCTGTAGCTCTGCACCTTATTATCATTATTTTTTTTAATTTTAAAAAAAATGTGTACCAAAGTACCCATACTGTACACTAATATGCATTGAGGGTTTTGTGGTGAGGCTGTCAGGGAAAGTATACTCTTTAAGAATTACCAATAATTTGAAAATACTGTACTTTGTCTTTCTATCGCACTTTACCCCTTTGTTCTAATTTTCTGCACACAACATGCTTTGTCCCTAAAACGACAAAATAAAGTTAAAAGCAATACAATTATAATATGTGTGTGTGTTCTAGATAGAGTACTTGTTTCAGTAATTATGGTTTAATGTTTTTAGATTATAATCTGTGTATTCCTAGTGGTTGCCTGATTTAGTACAGGTAAAGGGAAACAAAACCACTAGGTTTAGTTCTATTAATCAATACTTACATTTCTAGCCATTCATAAATAAATAATTAAGAAGGACCACACACTTTATAGTGTAAGAATGTACATGCACATCTGTGCTGCCACCGTTGGTTTATATATATTATTCCCCTATGTATATTACAATGGAATACATTGACCTTTAATGAAAAATATATGGCACGCACAAACAGAAAATATTTAGAATTCTAAAAGTAACAGTGAAAACCCAATGTGGCTTAAAATTGTTGGCCTTACTTCATCATTACATTTTTTGCCATTTACATAGTTATGTTATTTTTTTGTTGTGAATACCATGCTCCATGCTCAGGATAATACAGAATCAAAACTATGATTATGCTATTTTGAGGTTATTCCTGGGAGAAATATATATATATACGGCTTGAAAGTAGGTACTCCCAGCTAAGTTGGCTATTCTGTAAAATTTCCGGCGCCATTGATGAATCAAGTCTCTGACGCATTCCTCTCTGGAGAGCGCAATGGCCCCTAACGGCTCAGTGCTTTAGACGCTGCATAGGACCCAGTATGGCAGGGCCAGCCCTGCCCACATGTTGATGGGTTGACAGACAATAATGTACTTCTGTAGCTTTACTAGGAGATCTAACATCTTGAAAACATCTTACCAGCCATGTTTTACTCAACTTTGGGCATTATTTAATTATCAAACATTTTTTTTTTTCTATAACATTCTTGGTTTGTTTTGGGTTTTTTTTTTCTAGAATAACCAACGACTATAGAAATAAAATGTAAATTAAAGCCTCATCAAACATCCGCTGTAGTTATTTGTTTGGCCTACATCCACTTACCAGACTTCATAAACGACAAATTACAACAGATTATGTATCAAATTGTCTCATACATTAGAACATTTTTCCTAATTAAAAAAAAATAACAATAAATATACAGAATTTTATTATCCAGAATAAATATGATAGTGTTTTATTAGTTTTGACAATAGCGTCACAGTGCAGGTATTGTAAATGACAAAAAAAAAACCCAAGAGGGTATGGAGCGGTTATTAGCATTAACTTATAAAACGTTAAAATTCTGTACTATTTTATTTCTATTGCCTACGATGTCTGAGAACTCTAAAAGGTAGTAAGCAAAATACAAAAATCTGGAAGTGGAAATACTATATGTTCAAGCTTTGCTTCTCTAAGCTATTCCCGCCTGATTAGCTTGCATATTCAAGGAATCACCACAGGCCTTAATCATGATTTCCCTGAAATAATTATTGCCAGGCAACCATCATCACAGTAGATTTATACAGGCAATAGAGGCAATCTTAAAAAAAAAAAAAAAAAGCCTATATTCGTAGACCAAAACCAGCGTGTTTTATTCTAATTGAAGTTTTAAGAAATCTTTTTAAAATCTGTTTGGTTTAAAATAAAAATATGCATGTTTGATTATTCTATATTTTCCTTTAACTGGAACAAAATACAATCCTCATATGTTTATTTTATTTAAATAAATTAGATGTTAATTCACCGTGACACGCCCCTTTAGGCTTAAATGCCCCAAATTCGCTGATTTAAATAGTCAAAATCAATAATTTTTTTGTTGAAATCTCAAAAATTAATTTCTGTATGTCATTTAGTTCAATGGCACTCAAAAAAATGTTTTATCTTTTCTTTCACACACATTAATAAATGTGACTATTCCCTTTGTCTTACCGAGCACCACATTATCATTAAAATATTCCAGTTTCTGTCTATATTGTTGTATATATACCATATGTACATTTGGGTTTCAGGCATTCATGTTTCAGACCAGCACTACTTTTAAATGCAAAACTCTGCGTACATTTCCTTCGTATTAGCGACATCAGAACCCAATTTTAATGCATCAAGAATAATAACAAGGCTGACAGTTTTTCACATCAACAAAATAATATAAAGTTGAAAACCACATGTTCTCAATATACATATTGCTTATGTATAGTATCAAAAAATCAATTATGATAGAATAAAAGACAGTTTTTTAAAATACAATGATCTGGTAACTACACCAAACGTATGGCCAATTCATTTTTTGTAGATAATTTATTTTTAAAATGAACCTCACATAAAAATGCTTTAATTTCAATTATTTATAATGCTGATATTTGTACCCAGTAAAAAGTCTTGGATAGCTCCCTCTAATTAAAGATCACGTTTTAAATATACCTATAGTAAGTCTACCATTTATCACTCTCTAATAGCATTCAGCGTGCATCCTTTAAATGCTGAAGGATTTGCAAGGTTTTGCAGCGTCATGGTAGTCAAGGGGTTAATGGCAACTTATATATACAAGCTGTTTGTGTGGCACATGGTCAAGTTTTAAAGTGCTAGCTGTGAGCTGAATATAGGCTGCCTTCGTAACAGCTGCATACCGTTTTCTATTACTTGTACTGTTAAGCAGTTGCTTAAAGGCTGAATGATTGTAGGGACCACTAATGGGCCCCATTTTCCTATAAGCTCAGCTGTCAATTCTATTTTAGAAGGGGTCGTATGTCTAAGGCAATGGTGTCTGCCATGGCATGGGAAACTCACTACCAGCCCTTTGCAACCATGGAAATTGAATTTTTACTCCCCCCCAAGCCCCAGGCCATAATAATTAGATTGTAAGTTCTTCTGAAAATAATTTCCCATTCTTTTGTTCTCATTTTTCAAGCATTGGTCTACATACTGTAAACAGTAAATAAAGATGATGTAGTCTAATGTATTTTTTTTTGTGTGTGTATAATTATTTTCATTTTTAAAAGTCCTCTGTACCAATGGCATGCAAGTATATTTATTAAACAATCATGTTTAAACACGTTCACAGCTAAAACTATGCTTGAACTAATACGGTATTAATCGATGCTGCAAAAAATAGCCTCGCCAAATATTTGGGTAATTCTTCAAAGGGTTAAATCAAGAAAAAAGACCCCAAATATATTGAAACGCAATAAACACAAA
This sequence comes from Spea multiplicata, assembly GCA_009364415.1. Lineage (NCBI taxonomy): Eukaryota > Metazoa > Chordata > Amphibia > Anura > Pelobatidae > Spea > Spea multiplicata. The sequence continues at coordinate 52,645,145 of VKOC01000001.1, read as the reverse complement.
TGTTAAAAAGCAATGACTTCAACTGAGAATTAATGTAAATGCTGTACGAAAGCCCTGCTGATACAGCCCATAGAAATTAGCTCACGAGCTACACAAAGAAAAATACGAGATATAAAATTCTTCTGTAATCAACATTAAACCGTGCGGTCTCACCGTTCAATAAAGAAAAAAACAGACGCAATGAAGGCAATTAAAGTACTTATTGTTTTATTTTGTTTCATGTACAATGTAGACATCTGCCCCTTTTTTTTGGGTGCCATAATCCATTACACAGGGAAGGGGGAAAAAAATACAGCATTCTTTGAAAATATTGGAATCGGATGAAATGGTGTGAGGCCCAGCTGCATCAAAATGAACTGGTGATTTGCATACGCTGCATATGCTATTTGCATAAAACATGTCTTATGTGTGTCATTAGGAGTCAGCAATGTGGCAGTGCCATATAATGAATGCGCAGAAATGTTATTTCACGAAGCCAGCAAAAGGTATGTATTTTAAAGGTATGCATTCATTTTTCAGGTTAGACCCGTCTTCTATGGTAAGAGAATTTTTACTTAACTAGATGAATCTGAAGTGTCTCTTCATAGAAACAATACAAGCATACATTAGGCATCACTACCCATACACAACAAAACATATAAAGGTAAAACAAAAGGCGTGCGTTGTAAGGAACCGTTTTATTTTACGGAACTGGAGTGTAAAACCTACTTCTCTTCATTATTCTCGGTAAAATTTAAAGTCACAATCATATAGATGAAGCATTGAGATTTGCACAGTGAAAATACATTATTTATATGCAAAGCAGAATATTTTAGCTCTGGTATACAGCTAGAATGATAGTGCTTAGAAATAATAATCATTATTTGCATATTGCCATATGACGCATAACATACATGGGCTGCGGGTCCTACTTCTCCAATATGTACCTTCTGTACAGTGATTGATTGATTGCACGCAAGCAAAATTAATGCCTGCCTCATTCGCATGTAAAACTTCAAAGCAGTGATTTGTACAAGAAGCCAAAAAATTGCATATGCATAACATTCAAGCCTCCCCTCCCCTCTCAATGAAAAATAGCAATTAACCCTTCCTTGCCAGACAGGTAAGCGCACACAGAGTTTTCGCTTCACGTGCAGGGTTAACAGTTTAGATGTATGATAAATTAATTGCGTAATAATAATAAAAAGCAGAGCTTTAAAAGCACAAATCAATTAAACCCACATATGTAAGTACAGATTATATATATATATATATATATATATATATATATATATGTGTGTGTGTTTTCTATGAAGTCTATGTTCAATGTGTATTTCCTAACTGAAATATTCATATGTATTTACATAGTACCCTACATAGGCGAGCATGGAGCTTCTATTCCATACCGATACACACAAAGCCTTTCTGTTTGTACTGTATTTGTGTGCATCCTTATTTGCCGCAAAACAGCCATTTTGAAAGCAAATTTCTTATTGCAACGTTCCTCCTTTGTTGTTAAAAAAAAAAAAACGAGGTCTAAATACAAACTAACCAGTGAAGTCTATTTATTGCGAAATGAATGCAGTGTTAACAAGGCCTAATCATCCCCTTTTGTATTTGTTTCTTCATTAAGCCCTAACAAATGCTCTTGTCTGTGTACACAGAATAATTTGACAAGAAGATGGTATGACAGGTTTTGGCTTCTCCCAATGCAGCTGGCACCGCTGATACCCAAAGCTCGAGCTCTATGCAGTGGGATCATAAGAGATCCGTTCAGAGCACAGTTTGCCTGTCAGTTTCCCATGCGCCTCGCAGCGCTCGGCTCCATCCTTGAATCCCCTTAATGAGAAGTGGAGGACAATGCCAGTATTGTTGTTTCTTTTCGGAATCTTGTGGCAAGAACAATCGCTGTTTACCCAAGCATTTGTACTACCCAAACTCTGTTGATAATTACTTTTAGAGCCCTGATTAACCAGGCACTCTGCTTCAGCACAAAAGACCATAGAGGTAGACATAGGGAAGAGCTTTACGTAGCTCGCAGGCTTTTAACAGTTTACAGGGGTTGTGCACTCATATTTATCACACACGCACAAAAAAAATAAGATACCACCCTGATTTGCACACGGAGCATGAGATTACACGCAAATAGTAAATCTGCTCCTTTTTGTTCTAGTTGAGCAATTCTCAAGGTATTCAATGGCTGTTTTATTATTTTAACATACCCCTTGCTGGCTGATGGATCATACATTTGAAAATAATTGTACAAAAAGAATCAGTTTTTTTTTTTACATTTTCTTTGTGTTGCTTGGTAGGCCGTAAAAAAAAAACTATTTTCTGGATAGAATATTATTTTTGTCTTGTTCTATGATTTGCGCAGTAATTTCCGTCTTTCACATCTTTGGCAAGAGTCCCCTCCCCCCATGGAGTTTGCTTGCAGCTCTATGCAAAACGGCATCATGAATATGCATAATTATGGAGATCCATGGTAATTTTTCAGGGTTATCCAATGTGACGTTTATAGGACAGCAGCATATATCAATTTAAATGGGAGTGACAAATATCGTACCATTTTTTTGTTTCTATAGTATTTTCAATATATCTTACGTTTCTCACGGGAATACAGAGAACAACCAGGATTTTAAATGATCCCAGCAAGAATACTATGCTTCATTTCTGCCCAATTTTAGCCATACTGTTTTAACATTTGATGAAAATATATTAACTAGATATTTTATTGTGGGTATGGTTCAATAAATACATTGTTTTGCATAGCAGATACTGTGTGCTGCTTTTTAGTCATATGAAATAAAATAAAAGCTGTGCTAATGTTTTATGTAAGCATCTGAGAGTAAGCAAGATGCATGTATATTATTATTATTATGTATGTGTGTGTATATATATATATATAGTGTGTGTGTGTGTATGTATGTATGTATGTGTGTGTGTATATATATATATATATATATATAATAATATATATATATTGTGTGTATGTATTATATAGAACCCTAATTTATCCTCTTAAAGATATTGCAGTTCGTATGAATAATAAACCTCTTCCATATTATTTTCATTTGGTAACACGTTTTTGGTTATCCTGTTTATTAATTTATATAGATAAAATAAAGTGCAAAAATTGGATATAATTCACAACAATGTATCATATTTTAATTGACCGAAATATTTTTACAGTCTGACCTGTAAACAAGGAAATGTTCATGTGCATTGGAATTCTGTGCCGTGAACAATGTTACATAGTTATTTGTATATATTATTTTTTTTTGGTCGGGATGGCAACGTTACAATTTTCTACATTGTTACGCGGTATTTAAAAACTTCCACACGTGACGCAAGAAACCCCCTCTCAAATAATTAGGGGAGCCCGCAGCCGCCGCGGAAGATAGTGGTAATGGAAATAATGAATAATGACACTGCACATCACCATGAGATATTTTCGGGGCCTGGCATGCGTATAAACATGCAAAATATGGCAGAGTATGCGGGAAAACAATACGGAATGCCTTATTCAGAAATAATCACAGAGTAAATATTGCACATCATTTACACCACCACGCTGGAGACGATTCAAACACCTCCCAGACGATCTAAAATTAGCATGAAAATTACTACCGCTTCCAAATGGACTATGGCACAAGATAATACAAATGTAAAAGTCGCCTTGAATGATTTTAACCCGAGCCTTGCTGGTTATGCATGTTTATTGTTTTATATATATATATCATATACATTAACTTTAAAGAAGCATGGCATATATTTTATATATATATACTATATATGTATACATATATATGTATATATATATATATATATATATATATGTATCATGAGAACAATGCCCTATTTATGACAATAATATTAAAGGCATGCCATGAAAAATAAATGAAAGCAGCACTTTATGCCATGCATTTAGAGACACCCCTACATAAAGCCACATTTTATATATTGAATAATAATAATGTTATTGTTGAAATGTCATCACATTGTAATTCTGCTGCGATGTCTATGGATGCTGCAGTCTATAATATTAGTGGGGATCTCAGAAAGGGTGTGGTAAGCCAGTTCTTAAGCTTTGCATAAATTTCAAGAAGCGGCGAATAATACCCATTTGTCCTTGCACACAATAAGATAATTGTCTGTTCAAAAACTGTAACTATCATTTTATTTTTTTTTATTTTTAACGCTTCTTGGTATCGGTTAATAAAACATTTTTACAAGTGGATCGGTGCTTTTGTCTTTTGCAGAAAACATGTTTAGCTTGGTGAGTTTACGGTACATTACAGTATATTACATTCCATTTTGCTTATAAAGCGCCGCCACTTTCTGTAGCTCTATTACAGGAGGAGAGTGAAAATTAGCAATATCATTAAAACCGATAGAAGACATACTGGCACAGAAAGAGCTTGCCATCTTACAATCTATTATGATAAGGAATTGGAATTAATATGAAATAATACTTAATAGGCAGTGCATTTGCAATATATCATGATTATTATCTTTTGATTTCTGTAGCACTGTCATATTGCTGTACGATGGTAAAAAGGGCATAGCAATTACTGCCCAACAATTTGGACATAAATGCTACTATTAAAGACACTTTTATAAATAAAAAGTAAATACAATGCAACATTCCAGCTAATTAAAACTATGGCTGGCAAAAAGTGAACATGCAGGAATATCTAAATATAGCTTTTTTTTTGGACATTAATGCGCCGAGAGCCTTTTAATGAATTAAGGATTCAGCAAGCATCATGGTGCCTTATCTACTAAAAGTAGGCTCTCTGTGTGTGGGAAAATACTAATCATTAAAATTAGCCACCACGCTATAACTAGTGTCATTTTTAACTAATTAAAGCCTCCTTTTATACAGGTAAACAGCGGTTTTATGTTGCTTTTCTTTGCTATTGCCATGTATAATTAAATGTAAACATCCCTCTAGAGAAATATAAAATAAATTCCAAGAGACAAAGCAGCATATTTATCGTTGTTGCGTGATATTTGTATCTAATATCATTTATATCTGGGTGGAAAAAGCAAACTTCCATCCAATATATTTGTCAGATGCGCAGCACATGGACGCACTAAAGCCTGTAAGAAAATCAGTTTAATTTAATCCTGGGTGTTATTCTGCATGTAAATGAATACTTGAGGTTTCCCTTGGCCTGCTGTCATATAGGCAGCCCATTTGTAGACACCGGCACAGCGGATGTGTTAGGGATTCTCCGAGCTCCCCTCCCCCCCCCTCCATTGCAAGTCTTGGTCTCAGCTGCCTGCCCTTCACAGAAAACCACAAACCAAGGAAACATATCAGTGGTAGCGCCCTGTAAATTAACTTGACATTTGATGCAGAAAAAAAAAAAAACCTAAAAGCTTACAAAAGACATTGAAAACAAAAGCCACTAAGGACATACGCTACATATATTGTGGATATGAAGGATCTAAAATGTGGCAATTCTCTCGTTATCACAGCCAGAACGTATAAGCATCCATTTCTTTGTTAAGATTGTTTTTTTTTTTTGGTGCTTTGTGCAATGCTTTAGATTAAACAAATAAACTCTGTGTTTCCCAATGTAAAAATATACAGTTATCCTTCTGAACAATGGAGGGCGACCATTTTTTTAATAGAACATATCTTTATGCACTTACAGAAGAACACACATTGGATACATGCCTTCGTAAATATTTCTGCAACACAGTATAAAATGTGAAGCTCGTCGATTTGTTCCCATATGCTTCCCGAATAGGAACTGTGAATGGCATTAGGCTATTATACCGGCTTCGAAGATGAGCCATGGACCAAGTAATTATTCCATATCTCAAGTTATATTCACCAAAAGGTGAGGCACAGTGTATTTAGGCTGTTAGACATGCAGGAATGTTAACATTGCATTATTATGCGTTATTGTGACAGTCTGTGCCCTGCTGCCTCCTCCCTCTCTAGCTGCCTCGGTAGCTTTAAGAATACTGCGCCTCACCAATGTCTGGCCCTATGGCTTGCAAACACATTGCAGAATCGGTAACACGCAATATTTTGGGGGGTTTTGTATGTCATTTTTTTTACATTTCCATAGACCGGTTGACATATCCGAATACCGTAATTCCATTAGACATCCTTATATCATAAATCATAATGTTCCCTTATTTACAATTAAAGGAAAAGAGACAATTTTTTTTTATATTCCCCATACATGCAACATGTATTCTTAAAGCATGCCATATTCGCCTCTAAAAATATGTCTATTAGAAACCTAGAGTAGACTCACTATAACCTAGCTTATATATCTTCCCTTATATATATTATTTTTTACTGCAGCATAGGTATATTTACGTGTCTGTGTATGCACGTGGGAGTATTGCGTATGAGTTTTAACATAGAAAATCATTTTATTGTATAAAACAGAATATTTTCTGTTCATGTTTTTATAATGACTGTCTCTGCTTTTTATATTATAAGTGAAGCTCTGTGTAAATTCTTGGAACTACTTAAATAAAAAAATAATAATACATTCTTGCAACACACTAGTCCCATTGCCTGTTTATTTCGTTGATAAGAGTCTGTTAATTATCCCAGGGGAAATGCAATTTATTTTGTTAAAAAAAAACTATGCACTTAGGTCCGATTTAGACCTGTTTTTTTTAATATCTTGTGTTTATAATCTCTGAAACAATACATAAATAAAAAGCGTCGAAGAATAAAGGAAAATGTTATCATCAATAGTAAAGCAATTTACAGCAGTGGATATTTTTAGTAGTAGTTTATGTTATTGAGAGTCAATAAAAGATTTTGCTGTAAGATGTATTTGCAATTCATAATGCAATTCATAGTGCTTGGCTTCTATTGTATTCTGAGCCTGTTTTGTGGTTGTGAGATACGAAGATGGCACAGAATGAAATCGGCAAAAGGAAATCCTGGACAATCAGCAGGGTCTAGAGAGAGAGAGAGAGAGAGAGAAGGAAAGAGAGAGGGAAGGGAGAGAGAAGGAAAGAGAGAGATAATATATTGTAATAACAAATTACTCAACGCAGTAGTAACTGTGTTAAGCCTGTGTATAAAGCTATTCGAAGCCTTGAAAATATGGCAATCAAGAAAATTAAATATTTAAGTATTCAGAATTCCCTCATCTTTCTTTTTTTTCCCAACGTCCTCATGCACCACACTGTGGTTGATTTCAGTTCATTTGCATAGATTTTGTATGCATACCTTTTATTCTCCCGAAACAGAACGCTGTATGGTGACAAAGCAAAACATGGAAAACGTTTTACTTGGCTTTTTACACAAAGCAATCCAATTATTGCCACCAAAATGCTTTCCTCTTGGCAATGTCTGCTAGAAAAGGGTTCTATTAGGAATCACTTAATAATTGCCTATCATTATTATCGTCTGGTAAAATGATTTTTTTTTTTTTTTTTACCAATTGAGATGTAAGTTCATTAATGGGAATGAGGATTGGGAAGGATTGGAAATCCTCTGTTTCTGAGAATATTAGAAAATACTAAAAAAAAACCATTCAACAAACATTTAACATTTACAATATGTATTTTGTACTTTTCTGCTACCTGCTAACTGTGAAGAAAGACACACACTAACAATATAAAATATTTATTTAACATGCGCCTTAAAAAGCAATAAAACAAGATAACTAGAGGTTTGAAGTATTGATATGTTAACTGATTGCTCACTTTTGCATTTCCCAAATATCTATCTTATTTCATATACAATGGATACATATACATATTATATATTAAATATATAGGTAAGTCTAGGATACTAATGGACCTTATAATCTTACAAAATATTAAGGTTTTACTCGAAATAATATTCTCTAGCCCTTTTTTACTTTTTTTTTCCTTTCTAGAGGCAAAAAGAAACCTCATCACATCAACCAATATGATAAAACCTACACAATATTTTTTTTTTTTTCCTTTATAAACGCATTTTACTAAATGTAGAAGATTTCCATATGGTGGTAGATCTTTGCCAAAGGGCATGGTTTTTATTTTAAAACATAATTTGTTTACAGGATTATTGTTACAAAATTTTAAATTAATATAATTGATCCTGTCAATTGTCTTTATTTTAATTTGTAAGTTATAAAAGCATAGGCTATAAATAATACTGATGGCTTTCAGAATGTTTTGTTTTCAGTAAGACATTTTTATTCAAAATATTATGGTATAATATTTTCTGTTGATAACATAGTTTTCTTACAGTACGTTAATACCTTTGAAATGTGTAGGTATGGCCCAGAGGCTCCAGGAATCAGAGCTCATTATCGGGCCTCAAGAGCAGCATTTGATGTACTCACAATTCTGTTCCCACCACTCCCTGCCGTATTAAGCAAAAGTTGAGCATATCAGGTTAGAGCTGTCAAATGTGCCTAGCTAACCCAATCCAAGTTTGTGGCTACCTCCACCCATGCGCACAGCTATCCTCATCTCCTACTCAGCCTACTCCCACCTCCGATGAGAAGCAGAAGAAGGCGATCTCTGGGGAACTGCAATGACAACATCCCAGATATGATTAGGTGGGAACCTGTCAATGAAGTAGTTATTAATCAATTAGAAAAATAGAGTTCTTCGCATACTGTCCCACTTTTGCGCTGGTAAACACATGATTCCATATAAACAACACATACTGTTTGCCTCTGGTCCAACATGATGTAAGTAACTTGATGGGCCAAGGACCATGACAACCAGCATAACTCTAATAAATACTAACAATTTTCTGGCTACACCATCTGGAATCTGATTGGTGGCTGATCAAAACTTCCTGACCCTGGTTAAGTAAGACTAGTGTGACACTGTATAAAAGTGTGTAAAAGAACACAACATACAAAACAAAGTATTTCTCTTTTGCACTCCAGTTAACCTACTTTTAGAAGTTACAACTTCCATGACCCTCAACATCATTCTGTCTGATGATAATGGAAGGTGTACTATAAATGCCCATCACCCTATTTCAATAATAAAAGAAATATATTTACAGTATATACATTTGTGTTTGTGAGTGCTTTTTATGAGAGCTCCTTTCCTTGTCAAAGTGGGTATTTCATAATAAACCAATAAGACCCAGTAATCAGCTCTGATACCCAGGTGCGAAGTCAGACATTATCTTCATTGCCACAGGAATTGAAAAACAAATGATCCATTACTTTTCACCCAAGAGACTCAGATGTTTAACCTTGTATGTGTATATTTTGCATTCTAAATTCATTATAGGGCTCACATATTTATTTATTACTGTACAAGCATATCTGAAGTCCCTCCAGTTTTATTTTTGGACTTTAACTATTTTTAATAACTGATGTTGGGTAAGTGACAAGAGTGGGATGCTGAAGAAAAATAAGGTTGTTTTAAGAACATGAGACAATATATGGATATAGACTGTAAGAGTAAATAACAAGAGTGTCATGAGGTATAGCCCTAAAAACCACTAAGAGTGATCCGGTATGGAAAGAAGTAGGCAAAACTGTAATGTCAGGTCGCCGTTGCAATTCCCAGTAAGATATTGGCATGCATAAAAAGAAATATTGATTTACGAGAAAAAATAATGTCTCCTCTTTATAAGTCAATGGGAAGACCCCATTATAATTGACTATAAGGACAGGATTAGTTTATAGCTTGTTGGTCCGGTGAGTTATCAAATCTCCATTTGGAGTCAGGTTTTTTGCCTTCTTCTTGATTAACAGCAGTGTTCAACTTGATGGACATGTGTCTTTTTTTTCAACCTAAATTACTGTGTTACTAAGCTAGAGCATGGTGAATACACTGAAATATAGGTGTGGAGCCCTACAGAAACAGAATATGTAACAGATGCCCTCTTAGTTGATCATCTTAAAATATGGAATAATCATATGGGATGTCAAGCAGCAGGGGTCACCAAAGCTCACAAGAAGAAAATGCTTTTGTAAAACTGCTTCCTTTAGTTTTATATTATACATTTTCTTTTATTTAAGTTTGGTAATATCATTATACTTTTTTTGTAATGATCCTTCCACAGGGCCATGCAAAGAAAATATCCATTAGGACGATGTCAGGTGACACAGGCCACTTACCTTTGCTGCAGCTTGTGTAGTAAAGTGTAAGAACATAAAGCGCTGCCATGCATATGTCCAACCCTACCCACAACTATAAACCAAGGTCAGCCCACATATGCTTCGCCATTATGCAAGCCATACATTAACAAAAGGGTTGGATCTCCTCCATTTCAATTTCCAGAAGGGAAAAAATCACTTAAAATACCAAAATGTATTGCAATCTGTTAGCATTCAGAAATGCATTTTGCAATATTTTGAATCTTCATGCTGGAATAAAAGGCCAGCTGTGACAATAATGTCTATCCTTGTTAAGAGATAAAGATTACCTAAAGACAAGACTTACAAAGGCATTTTTTTCTAGTTGTCTATTTAGCCTGCAGAAGTCTTTTTGAAACATACATTACACTACATTGATATATAGAGAGACAGCAGATTCCGTGGCACTGTTACAATCAGAGGAATACATTTCAATCACACACAATAACAAACTGGTATAAAGGGAGACGTCGCCTCTGCTCTTGTGAGCTTACAATCTAGTAGGTGTTATATATTGATATATAGTGGGGTGCATATATTCATATTACCTTTCTATTTCTAAGTCTATGAAAAGTAGCCAAATTCATAGATATCTGCTGTGGAAATGTCTGAATTTCAACTGTAATATAATTGCAAACCAGGCATTATTATGTAAAATATTTTAAGGCAATTCATTAGCTGAATTTCATATAATAATGATAGGCACAGACACGAGGAAATGGGAGATAAAACAAGGACAACGGAGTTATAAACTTGTAAGTCACAAGCTACCTATTATAAATTCACGACAATGCTAGTACATTGTTATGTGGACAATTGCATGAGTTTGCAGTCTTTACCATGGTTCTTCTAAATACGTTGCTTCTTGTTTTTTGATGAAAAAGTGTACTGCAGTTACCTTCTATCTTTGTTTGAGGACCCATTTCAATGGTTCTGAAGTCTGCCTACTTGAGAACAGAGACTGGTACACAGCTTGCATCTTTAATTCAGTTGTCAGATTTTGGACTAACCTGTCTCTTCTCCACGTACTTTCACAATAAATTAGAGTCCAGTGTTAATTAAACTAGCTCTTGCATTGAAATCCCTCTATAATGATTATGCAGTATGACATTTCCATTTCTCAATCGACCTTTATCATGTCTCACCTTGGATGACCTCTTCTCAGTCATTTCTATAATATGTTTGCCAAAGCACAATCCATATGGGGAATGGAAATCCACAATCCCATTTCCATTCTTTACCCACTTTTTGAGGTCTTGAAACAAAATTAAGTAATTGCATTCTCATCTGAATGCATTCAATCTCCTATTGTTAGTCAATATAATCTGTAGATGCCCTCTTGGCAATACCAACTCACCACTAAGTCAAACTCATCACTTTATATTTCTATTCTTGACTTTATTGTAGTACTTTGCATTTTGGTCCACTTCAAAAGTGATGTTGGCAGATCATTGTGCTACCCCAATGCAATAATACCTTGGCACCTTAAAATAAAGTCATACATTTTAAAACTCCGGTTTATAGACACATAGACAATCTCAGGAAATATTCATCATTCATTAAATAATTACTTGCTTTCCTTCCATTATAAATATGGGAAGCTTAAAAGATTTACTTGAATTACATCAAACATTTTTTGCTTTTATACTTTTATACTTAAAATTAATCCCCCAGTTACACTTTTATGTTCTTATGTTAGTCAATGCTTTACAAAACTTCTCTTTGGATAGTTTGTGATACACGCTCCATGCATTGCAGACATCTTTTCACATAGGTTTGTACTATGATATACTGTATGACTATACCATGTACATACTTTCCATAAAGCACTTTATTCATAACATACAGTTGTGTGAAAAATAAAGTATACTTTCTATGGTTTTACATATGAGGACAAAATAGCAATCATCTGTTACTTAGCAGGTCTAAAAATTAGGTAAATACAACCTCAGACAAACAACAACATATGACATATTACACCATATTACATGATTTATTCAACAAAAATAAAGCCAAAATGTAGAAGCCATGTCTGAAAAACAAAGTATACTCTTACTGGTTATACTTAGTCTATCATTCTACGGTGAGAAAGATTATTCAAAAGTGAAAAACATTCAAGACAGTTGCCAATCTTCGCAAGAGTTGACGTGCCAACAAATTCACCCCAAGGTAGCTTTATGACACATGGCTTCCCAATTTTGGCTTTATTTTTGTTGAATAACTCATGACACAGAGTAATATGCCATGTTTTATTGTTCGTCTGAGATTGTATTTACCTAATTTTTAGACCTGCTAATGAACAGATGATTGTTATGTCCTGATATAGGATTCAAAGAGAGTATACTTTCTTTGTCACACAATTTTGCGGAGACTATGACTACCCCCTTTTCATTATATGTTGTTCTTGATTTTACCTACAAAGCTCTTTATACAAATTGTTTGCAATTATTAAATGTATTGTGTTATTCTTGGTAATCCAGAATTTCTTCGACTGTGACTAATGCACCTGATCTTCAGTGCTATGTTTATTATCTAAGGAAGATATAAATGTAGACATGTAAATTTCAGAAAAAAATACATACATTTACACAGATATCTCATCAAATATTAGATTATACAATTTGAGTCAAATTAATCCTGCTATACTGCCTAATCTCATATCTAGTTCAGATTTCAAGACATGATGATTATTAAAAAGGAAAATATCTAAATTCAGTGTTATCAATATAGAGCTTTAGGTGTTAAGTAGTCATTTCTCTGAAACTGCTGCCAAACATTCTCCATATCTTTCAAACATTTAATTGCTAAATCCGGGGAAAGAGGAACAAATATGGATATCATTGACATGCTTCACTGTCTAAAACCAAAAAGAGTAAGTGACCTTGAATTTGTGCAAAGGCACATTATAAGATGGAAACTCCCAGAACAAATCAATAATAGCCATGCAAGGCATAAGACAGAATGTACAGACAGTTCCATTTTCAGAAAAAAATAACATATTAAACTATATAAATGTATTATGTTTTCTGGAATATCTTTGGCAGAAAAACTACAATTAAAATTGTAAATGTCTGGAGATTTTTTCTTCATACATTATTTTCATATTATATGTAATATTGTCAATATTGTCAACTATTTCAAAACCAGCCACAATGTGCACCAAGGTGTCTATCATACCCTTAAATGGTGCTGGTCCTTATGGTGTCCAGAAGTAGCACTGTCTGTAATCAAAGGCTTACAGCAAAGGCATCTGCTAAATAGGTTACAAGTGAGATCTCTGGTCTCCATTGTCAGCCCGTTTACAATATGGAGGAGTTTGTGGAGCCACATAGCCACCATAAGTATGCAGCAAAAAAGCATTGCAGGTCTTTAAGAAGAAGAGCAACAAGATATCACATCATATCCTGGCCCTCAGCAATGAGGATGGCTCAGTGGTGCGCTGCTTTTGGTCAGGGATTGTGTAGCACCAAGTTAACTATACAACTGTATGTGTCTGTCCTATGGAAGATTAGTAAAAAAAAACAAAAAACAAAGACCGGTTCATGGCTAGACACTGTCTTCAGTCATCAGTTTGACACTGAATTCAGATATTTTTTGTAAACGTGCTTGTTAATTATCATATAAATAGAATATGCATGATACCAACATTTTCCTTTTATATAATACTAACTGAGCTGCTTATCATTGTGTGAACAGCAGGATATAGAACAAGTAGTAGAATTCCTTTTATCCAACCAAAAATCTGGATGCGTTTAGAAGCTTTTACATTTTGCAAGAATTCAAATCAACTTCACCTGTGATGATGTTACTTGTAACAGGTTATTTTAATATGAAAATTCAACTAAAAGTATTAGTAATATTTTTTACACATTCGATACAGAATATATCTAATATTATAGCTGTGTTAGATTAGATACATATACCCCCATTTCCACCAGACATAGAGTTTGACAGTCTCTCTCTGATGGGGTGATTTCAGGGATAATGTGAGTTTACCAGTGGAAAGCAGTACGGTGCTGCCGGTTGAAAACCAATGCAGAAAATCAGATAAACACCAGATAAAATTTAGCACAAATCCGAGAGATATAAAAACATGTAAACTCCAATGATTCAAATATAATACTTGCTAATTCACATTTCAGGTTTAGTTGTGCACAAATGTGAGCATCATTGTTAAACTGTCCAGCTTGTACTAGAAACAAACGTTGAGATTTTGCTGTAATATTCTTAGAAATCATATAGACGTATTCATTCTCCCATAAAATTTATTTTAAGAGACTTGTCCAGAGCTATGTGTGGCTAAATAACTATTTGGCGCTCCTTAGTCATTAGGTGTACAAGTACACCCCATTCTGCATCATGTTAACAGTTAATATGCTAGTCATAGGCATTTTAAATGCATGAAATATGCCATTATTCTGGAGAAAGATTATCCAAAAATGACAAAGATTTGAATGTTATCATGCTCAGAAGTATTTTCTGTGGTCATGGGTTTTCAAATGCCTGTAAAGTTATAAAGTTTTGACTACAAGTTATATAACATTTTTCCGTAAAATTTTTAATACTTAATGTTAACGATTAGCGATGTACTTTTAAGGGTACTATTAAAAGCTTAGTTATGGTGGTTTTTTTTAAAGATACAGTGCCTGTATAACCATTGAATATATGTACCTGCTTCACAAAAGGCCAGTTATTATATACGTGCTGTGCGTGTAATAACACATGCCATGATAATTACATTCTACCAGTTGGCTAATGTACACCAATGTGCTGTTATTCTTATAAGAATATAGCGCAGTGATTGCACATTCTTTCTTTAATGCACTTGAAATATACTATAAAATGCCTTCTCTTTGAATTGAAGGCCAAGGGCAATTCTGAAATAATCTTAAATTTACCTAATGGAAAAAAAACCTTAAAATTTTAAAGGTGGATCTCATTACTTCTGAATCATTGCCATTTTATTGGCTGAAAACAAACCAGAAAAGTACCATAATTATGAAATGAAATGCTCCTCATTTTGCCTAAGCAAATTAAATGCTTTCCTAGTTTGTCAAAATGTTAGGGAAGAAAGACAATTATAAGTTTGTATAAAAACAAGGTAATATACCACATTATTGTTGTAGGAACAAAATAGATATCTTTTCATAGTCTTGTTGTAAATTGTAGAGAGATTTAATTTGGTTGATTTTAAAAAGATTTATAACAATTAGTTAAAATTGTGATGTGAGAATGGAAATTCAATTCTGGGTTTACTTTAGGCACTCCCCAGAAACAATGTATTAAAAAAAAAATACAATACTATTAAGCTTTCATTGTGTCCAAGATAATTCACAGCAAAACAAGAATTTAGTACCATTAACCAAATTGAAATAAAGAACATTTAACATATTAATGTTTGTAGTCATTGTGTTTTAGTCATTTTAATATTCTGTAGTAATAGTGTTGATGGTCCCTACAGAAAAACCCTGCACACTTGTAGCTGCAGAAGGCTTTTTCGGGGGACATTTAATCCATTACATGGCACATTGACCTTCCAGGGGTTTTAACGGTAGAATTCTATACCGTGTTACAAGCAACACTACCTTGTGTGTATTAATCGAGACTTAGTGTCATTAGCCATTTAAATGCAAGGTTAATTTTTCGAAAAGAAAAAACAATTGAAGGAGTTGCTCAGATTCATGTAGGCCCAGGTTTGTAGCTCGTTTATGTTGCACACTAAGGTCTGATTAAGGCTGGAGACCACTTGTGAGTTTCTAGCTAGATTGCAAGGAAAGACAGTGATGTCCTTCAACTGCAAATCTTTCAAGGTTGTCCACAAAGTAATCAGCACTGTCAACATGATATGGCTTTAAATTCCCATTTAGTTTTTTTTCTCTAGTGGACAATAAATATGAGGTAGATGTACATTCAACCCTTTCCTGCAACATGTCCTACTTCTGAAATAAAAGAAATTGAAATATCGCATAACCTCATGGAAACTGCTGCCGGGACCATGTGTACCAAAGTGTATAGAATATATTTTGTACACAGAGGTTTATCTGACTAGTGTAGGTGATCTCTTTATCCTAGAACACGTTGCCTGCTTACCCCATTTAGTAGAAGTAGTTTGCAAAGCATTCCAATAAAATGTGATACAAATGCCTCAGACCCCGAAAAGGTTACACCAGTGCGTTATTTCCACTTGAAAGGAATGTGAAGGTGATGAGATTTACTAAGGTTTTGATATTCTACTGTACCAATTTACTTAAAGCTGCCTTTACCAGCATGTAGAGACAGTATATTTCCCCCCCCAGAGAAGAAATATCCTTAAATAAAGTGGATACTTACCATAGCTAATTATGCCAACTATATCCCTTACAGCAATCGACAGGCTCCTGTGAACAATAATTTTAGGAGCTCACATTAAATTTCTTTTCTTAGCCTAGAACCTCTGAAAATGGTTACTGGCTTAATTATGCCCGCAGAGTGATCCCAAGGTCTTAGAAACCTCCACAGCAGTCAAATAGTTAAGACTTACAATACCTTGGAGTGATTACATGTTCAGGTTTATACACATAGCAGATATATTTGGCTTTAGGCATATGGAACATTTTCTGGCCCTAGGACTGTCAACATAAAATCATCTGGACATACATCACACCGGGAATTTTTGCTTTTCAGCAGTATTACCTTAGATTGGAGGAAAGAGGCCTTGACTACTTCCATTCAAGTGATTGTTCCAAAGTCTTTACTGTCATTCTCCAACACTATACAACTCATGATTCAGCTTCTGAAGAACAATCAGTGCTGTTAATGGCTGTTTATTGTATGCCAATTGACTCTAAACATATCAAAGGAAGAAACAAGTTTACTATTTTTCTTGGCAATGCAAGCTATGGCCTTTACAGCTCTTGATAAACATAACAGCAGCATCCTTTCAAAAATGTACTTTAAATATGTAACATAAAATGTATTTTAGAACGCTATGTTGTTTGGCCACAATTGTTCACCAAATCAATTTCAGACATAATAATTGCAACGTATATGAAAAAGGTATAAGCACTCAAAATGCTACATTTGTTAAACAATAGCACTTCACATTTATTGATGCATATTGGTAGTTGTTGATGTCTGTACTTTGTCTGTATTCAAAATTGCCCAAGGTCAGTTAACTTTCTTAAACAAAGTAGAATATTTTACGAATTTGCTGAATAAAAGCTCGGGATAATCAAAAGAGTGTTTTACTTTTAGAGAACCTTCTAATCCCAGCACAAACCCAGCAAATACTATTTAAAAGCATCTATCTATGGCATAAATATTGGGGATTTCGTCACACTATATGACCATATATTATGTCTAATTTTACATTGCGTACCAAGGATCTGAATCAGTAGAACTGACCTGCCTTTTAACTCACTGAGACTCTCATGCAATTTAAAGCCTTCTAGAGCACCATTAATTAGTGCTCAATCCTAAAGTTTGGTCAGATCCGGTAAATATACACAAACAGTATACAGAAAGGGAGCACACCCTAAAAAGCATATACATGCTCCTCTGTCTGTATATTTTTGTGCATATTTGCCTTAAAGGTATCCAGAGAGGTCCTTAAATTCCATGAGAGTCTTGAGAGGACCCAGTCCCAGGCCATGATTTTGCCTTATTACCTACTAAAATATATTCAAGCAGCTGGCTATGACACCTTTGTGGATTTGAACCAGCACCTGTACAGATCCTGCATCTTGTCGACTCACCACAGGAGGACTTTAGTGGCAGGAGGACTACTGTGGTAGTGCTTTCTGCTGTACTATGGCCAAAGAGAGGACTCACCTGTTAGCAATATGCAATTACATCAGCTGGCACTCCAGTCCTATATGTGGTCTAGCTGCTAGTACCTAGTGGTTTTGATCTCCTGATGTGACCTGGGTTGGTTTTATTGATATTCCTGACTTCTCCTCAGCTAGTTCCTGTTTTTGGCTGATTGATTTCTAGTTCTACCTTTAGCCTAATTTCTGACATTTTGTATCTCTGCATTTCTGAATCTGGCTTGTCATCGGCAAGTTCCACGACAGCTGGAACCCAAGGGCTGAACCTAAAGGAGGAACTATTGGGAGGTTTTTGTTTTGGTCTCAAGGGGTTGATGCCTTTGCCTTACAGCCCAGGCATTTCACATCAAGGGGTCTGCCTCCATGGAAAAACTCCAGATATATATATATATGTAATTATACTCATAACTGTTTTGCAGAAATAAGGTAAAATGATCCCTTCACGTGGTTTTATGTACAAATCTAACATTATAGGACTGATAATTACATATTCGATTATTTTAGACATTGTTTAAGGAGATTCTATCATTTTGGATAAAGTATACCAGACATTTTAAATAGAAACATCATTATTGCTCAGTAGCAATAACTAAATGGAATTTAATGGATCAACCTTTTGTTCCTGTTTTACAAAAGGAAAAGATCAGATTGAGGGCAACAGAGAAATTTGAACAGTCTGGTCTATAACACATAACATATAGATGTTAAGCAGGTTTAGAGTCCACCAGCTTGGTCAGCAAAGTCTTCTGCAGAAGTAGCCACTTGTGACAAATTTACGATATTATCTTCCACGCAATGTCATCTATCATAATAACAATAATTATTAAGTCCTATAAATTATTAGACATGCCTTTGCATATATTCACATATATTCAGTAATCATACATTGAATAATATATTTTATTTCGTTAGCTACCAACCAATGAGCAGGCATTTTTGGCAGCAATATTTTCAGAATATTTGTGCAAATTAATTCTCTGTGTGACTATATGAAATTGTAAATTGATTACAGCAATACTTAGTCAAAATCAGATCACTTGTCTTTATAGAGAAGCATATTATTCTTCTTTGTTCATCAAACCGCTTTCATTTATATTGTTCATTGCAAATGGAAAGATTTTATTATATTATAAAGCTGGACAATAACCGCTTAACAAGTAAAGCACTTGTCATTTTAGCTCCAAATCAATGGTCGGTGAAACGTATTTTTTTAAATATGGTATGCAGTTTTGGTCATTGATTCATAAAAAGGAAACAGTAGCAATATTTTCATTAAGAGAAAAAAAATTTGGTTGGCATGAAAAGAGACGTCTGTCACAGAATATTACTTTTAGTATTATTATTACCCTTTATTAAACAGCAGTAGAATTTCCAACACTGTACAATTTTAGTGTAAGTATGCAATACAGTAAAATGAGAAAACAATGTTTTGGACGTTCATATATTATGCCCTTGAATGCCACATTTAGGGAGTTATTTATCCAAGGCTAAAAAACATTGTTTGAATATGCAATGTGTTATGCAAACTAAGAAATATTTAGGTACCAAAAAGATCTTTTGATGTTTTTCTCTCGTAGGTTGCATGCTTTTATAAATGAGAATCTTAATGTGTATCATGTTGCTCATTTGAAGAAAAAAAAAGGACATGTATAATTTATTTAAGGTCAAAGTGTCATATCATGCAATATAATCATTATAAAATAGTGAAGATGTTTGAGCTTTTTTCAGATGATATGTAGAAGGTATGATATTTAGGGCATTCGCATTAAGGTGTCAAGCCTATTGTTGTGTTATCAATGTTTATTACAACTCTTAGATCATAAATTTTAGAATTCCTCAAGAGCTACATCTGTTTGGGAAAATCTAATCTTATAGATGCCGTGAGAACTGTTTGTAATCTGCTAGTACCAGGCTGCCTTGTGAGCGTATTGGACAATAGACAATCCGAGGACTGCTGGCACAATGTCAGAATGATCCAGTCGCCACAGCTATCAAATGATTGGAAAGGCTAGTGCAGTTTTAGATCTATGTAGCATAAACTGTTTATATAAATACTACTAAGAAGCTACGTGTGACATATGATTTACTGAGTCCATGCTAAAGCCAAGGCTTGATAACAGGAGTTTTTCTAATCAAAGCACCTCAAAATAGAGAATTAACTCCAGTGGAATTTATACAACCACTTTGCATTTAAAACAGGATTGAATAACATTTGCCCTCGTATATTCAGAATGTTAAAGGTGCTATTTCACAGAAAAACTTCTAGCTTGTTGAGACACACATGTATATATTTTATTCTTTCGGTATGAGGTTTAGAAGCATATTAACATAAAAAAAATAAGAATCTCTCTTTCTGCAGCTACAACAACACTTGACTCAGCCAGCTTCAACAGCATCTATATTGTTAAAAATAGCTGAGCTGCTGTCAAGTTGGACATTGTGAGTCTACCATTGAGTTCTATAAAGTTTGTCAGTTTCATGGTCTGCTAGGTGATGTTAGTCTGTAAGTTGAGTCGTCATGGATCTGTGATTCAAGGAGAGAGTTGGTGGTCTGGATGGTCTTCTAGTCCCCCAGTCCAAGTGGGTTTCATGACGTTCTTGGCTAACACACCTTCTCTTGGGTGGAGTTTACTTTGTAGAATTGGAATTAATGGAATGGTCAAATTAAGAGGACTATTCCATTAGGTAAGATTATGATACTACTTTTTAAATTTTGCACTAGAATTAATCTCAGGACCAAAAAAAAATGCTTTTACCTTAATAATTACCCATTGAGAAGATGCGTGTTCAGGATGTATTATTCTTGACAGAAATCCAGAGTTGATTTATTAGTGTAGTGGGAAATATTTTGTCAATTAATATAATATAAAGTCCATATGCAAGTGAGCTGCTGGTGTAGTATTTTCTAGAAATTATATTTAAAAAAAATATTATAAATGAGAGGTGAATGGTTGGACCTCCGATGCAAATGGACATGTAAGATCTGTGATCTGGAGTTACAGGTCTTCCCGGTATAATAAATGGCATTCCGATAAAGCTACTCGATTCTTTCTGCCGAAACAGCAAAACAGTAGAAAAGGGAGAATTTCCAAAATGGCACCTTGAGTTCTAAACACTCAGGCAATTTGAAGATGAATTGGAAGATGATGTGTCAAATACCGTCGAAGTGCCAGCATTTGAAAAACAAATGAAACGCATGCTTCAAGAATTAAAATAGTCCATCCACAAGGGTCCCATGCATTTGCCAGAAAAAAAAAGATTTAAAGCATTAGCAAAAGCACTGAGCATCTAGAGGCTGAAATAGAAGAACTCACAGTTTCTCACAATGACTTGATCAACAAATGTTACCTTCCGTACAGCAGTGGGAGTTCTATGGTAGATAAATTGGCTGATTTTGAGGACAGGTTGTGGTGGAACAATATGAGAATCAGAGGGGTAGATAGGGAGATCTCTAAGACCAACCTCTGCACATATCTCACGTTTATGTTTTGTGTGAGATCCAGAATAATGGTACTGCCATGGTGGCAAGATCACAGGAGGAAGTGGCATTGGTCTCACACAAGAGGAATATTGAGCTGTTGGATATGACTTCTTCTTCTACTGCAGAGATCGCAGGAAAGCTAGCTGTGGACTAGTCAGTGAAACACAAATAGACTTGCAGTCTACATTCGCTCCATAACACTGTTGTTATTGGCATAGTGAGAAGCATAAAATTTTCACTTTTTTAACTTGATTTTTGACTGTTCTTTTGGGTGGATACTTTTTGTTCTGTGTCTGTTATTTTGATCCAGGTAAGTACTCTATATCTGTAGGAAATTCAGGTGGGTGAGATAGTCTAGCCCTGGATCCATGATTATAGTCCCTTTGTTCGTATATAGTGCACATCTCAACCAGGCCTCCCAACATCGTTATCCTAAACAGGAGCTCCTACATTTTTATTTGGGAACATTTCCATTCACTATGAAGTTTATCTGTGTGTTGTTTTTTGTTTTTGAATAGGATTTAACTTGACAATGCATATTATACAGCAAGTAGGGTGGGGATGCCAACATGATTCTTATAAAGGTGTTAGTTTGGTATAACCATTTCTAGATCTTTGCAAATATGGTTCTAAAATTATCTTTGAATGTTGGAGGTCTACACTTGACTAATGAAATAAGGTTGGCTTTGATGTAGTGTCTGATGTAGTGTCCCATGCAAAAAATGGCAAGCTTCAATATTGATCCTTAAAGACACTACATTTATTTTAGATTTAGTCTCCATGGACCCGAAGGGTAAATTGAATGATGATCAATACATAACTGTTGATGCATAATAGGGGAAATTGATTTTTTTTTCAAACTTACTAACCAAGGTTGCTGTACTCCGCAAGAGATTCTAAATTGTTTGTGGAGTCTTGAATCTAGTAATGGATCCCTACTGAGGCAAATCAAAAGGAGGTCCAACCATACAAACAAAATCATTTGCCAGGCAACGTCAAAGGTTGAGGGAATTCCTTCTTTCATCTGATCTTCATGATGTGTGCCCATACCCCTATCTAATAGAGATTACATTTTTTATTCCACTGTCCATAATTCACATTCACGCATCAATTATATCTAGTCATATTGGCACAACTGTGTGGTCAGACTATGCCCTGGTTGTTGCGTACATTTCTAAAGGCTATGATTATATGGACAGAGGAAGTTGAAGACTTAACCCTAATTCATTGCATAATAAGATAAGTCACCAAGCCTTCTCTGAGGAATTAAAAATGTATTTCCATTACTTACAGTAACTGGCTTTAGTCTGCCCATAAGGAGGTAATTCAGGGGTATTTGATAAAGTTTGGGGCTAACATTGAGCAAACACTGAAAATTGTCTATGATGGAAAGATCTTTGGAGACATTGTGAATAAGAAAAAAATCATCCGCCTCCACCAAACCAGATAATTAGTTTTATCTGTGAAAATGAATATATGGTGCAAATTATTATGTTTATAGAGCAATCAGTTCTTAGCTCTTTTTTTCCAGATGGTACAGAAGGATATTAACAAAGGTTCATATGGAGAAATAAAAAAGCAGGACTGCCTCTAAAAAGTTTGCAACTTGGTAAGATGGAAGGAGGGGGGTTCCTAATGTTGAGTTATACTATAGGGCTGCCACCCTAATGCAGGGCTCCCAGGGATTTCTATAGCCTTGGCCTCTCGCATTCAGGCGCTAGGTCACATCTTCGCCTTAATGTTAGACATCTTTTGGCATTTGGCAGATAGGGATTTTGTTTAATGCTGAAAAACTGATGGTGTTCCCAGAGTTACAATCAAAATATGGCATCCCTCATATAGATCTATTACTTTACCACAGGATATCAAATTATTAAAAAGTCTAATGAAAGCAAACTCTACAGTTTTTCTTACCCCTGTGGAGGCTCTATGCTTGTTAGGATAATGATACTGATTGAAGAGTTGGATATGCAGGATGATGGTTATCAGCTGAGAAGGCATTGAGAGGACCCCTCCAATTGACCAGTGAAGCAGAGGGGGTATTCACCTGAATGACCACACAATCTGAGGTTGAGCCTAGACAGGAGTGTCACCCGGGATATAGCATGTGCCCCATGCTTAATACCAAGAGAATGCTGCAAACAGGTCTGGGAAAGGGAGCAAGGCCAGGTTCTAGCCAAAATGGGATACTTAGGGGAAGATGATCTATGGGGGCCATGACAATGCTTTAATTCTCCTAATGTGAAGAAAGGAATTTCAATATGTTATCAAGCAATTTCACCAAAAATAGATCTAGAAAAATTGCCATTTGTGAAGGCATGGGAAGACAAATGGCAGTCATCTCGCAAGATGAGAGTTTTGTCTTCAATGCAGTCAGTATTTAAGTGTACCAATCATTTGGAGATTAATACCCTACAGTTTTAATAAAATGTTTCCCAGAAGTAGCAAGTGTTTGAGAGAGAGCGGAGGAGTAGACACAATGGCACATATTTGGTGGTTCTGCTCAAAGATTCTTCCCCTTAGGGAATTTGTCTACAAATTATAAGATAAACTGTTGGATATTAACACAGCCAGATCACTTACACAAGGTACGCTATTCTAGATACCCATGCCCCAAAACCCAAAGCAATACTCATGAAATCAAAACATTCTCTCATTATTATTATTATCTCGTATTTATATAGTGCCAAAAACATTGAGGGAATGGGGTCTTAGAATTTATACTAGTTTCTAGTAAATGGGAACAAATAGATCATGAAATACACACATGCATGTCTAGCTTTCATTACAGGGGCAGAGACAACTATTAACATGCAAACTTGCAAGGGGTATATTAACTCATTTTTTGGATCCAGATTTTTTGTTATTGTTATGGGCATTCACCTAATAGATCTATATAAACACATATCAACAAGCCTGGAAAGACTTTAGACTCACTTATCAGACAGCAGACTTCTAATATAAATGGCAAAAATAGCAGGTTTAGGAACACTGAGGCCCTGTTAGACCCTGTAATGCAATTAGGACTGTTACGCAGCGGCTACTTCTTGCATACAGCAAATGTACCGAGGTACACACCTGATGTATCCAATCGGCTGAGCTCCATGCGCTGATCTTCCATCTCCAGGCTGGCTGTGTAGTTTTCAAATACAGTAGTAGTCTGGAAACAAGAGACACACATATAGCTGAGATAGCTCAGAGATGTGTTGTCCCTATTAAATTCTAACTGTAAATTGGAATATATATATTCCCTTAGCCAGAAAATGTTGTGATTACGCATGCCAATGTGTGGTCCCCTTGGACAGAATTAAATACTCTCCTTTCCATAAAAGATATTTTATATTTGCTCCAAAATGGAGAGTAACACAGGTATACTTTGTTTTGTCATTTCCCTATTTTCTTCCATTTAGGGAGGGAATGATTGTAGAGAACAGAATA
Source organism: Spea multiplicata (assembly GCA_009364415.1). Taxonomy (NCBI): domain Eukaryota; kingdom Metazoa; phylum Chordata; class Amphibia; order Anura; family Pelobatidae; genus Spea; species Spea multiplicata. Next base: position 52,620,351 of record VKOC01000001.1, on the reverse strand, counting down.
GGAAAGAAAAAAAAATATTGTTTTATATACAGAAAGTATACCCCAGCGGCGTTTATAATGTTTAATGAATTTGCCTGATGCAGAGAAACGGTTATTTTGTGGGTTTTAGTTTGGTTTCTTTTTTCATTGATGTTTACTCTTTAACGTTTGTATATCGTTTGTCATGTATTTGTACTTGCTTTTCAAATTTTGTTTATGTATGCCCCTCCCCTTCTTTATTCTGTACCCCAATACTAAAAGTTTTTTTCCAATATTTGGGAAAAAAAATATTATTATAAATAATTGCATTTCTATAAAATGTAGTTATTGAAAATGCAGTTATTAATCTAAATAATAACTGCATTTTCAATAACTAAATATTGAATAAATCCAATTATATGAAATAAAAAATGTATTTTTGTCACTTTTTGTAAGGTACTGTTATAGCAAATTAGTCAAAGTAATTACATTCTTATCATGTTGAGAACAACTGGTGAAATTATGCTAAAAATTGGGTATGTCTTGCAGAGAAGGTTTTGCTTTCCATCATTTTAAAAGGTAGTTCTGCCCATGAAAAGGAACATGTACAAGCTGTAAAGAGTCTGCATATGCTACCTAAAGATGGATTGTCAAAATTAGAAGGAAAAATTATCCATCCTAAATATATTATCTTAGAATAAAGAAAATTAATGGGCATAAGTGATTACAGTATTTCAGTTATTAAAGTTAAAAGACAAATTAGTCCTATTACATTGGTTTGACTAGGTTATCACTGGAAGGACCAGGGGACATCTTTTGACAGGTAGAATGGTCTGATGTAACATTTTTCTAGAAATATTAATTTTCATATTTCATATTTAATTTATATTGAACAGTCTTTCTAGATTACTGTTGAAGAGAGAACCATTTGCTTCATTTTTTAGAATGGAGTCAGACATATTTTGTGTGCGCATCCTATACCGCCCAACATTTTAACTTGAATGAGATTCTCAAACAATTTAAAGCCTTGACCCTGAGTCACAGGCCTCAGCATGAATGAACAGATTCTGTTCTCATTAGTAATTACTAGACTTGTGCATTCGTATTCGGACGAACATGAAAACGAACACGAAGGGTGCGTTTTTATTGTTCAGCCTGAATACCAATCTCTCAATTGGTTGATGCTAGAGGAGGCCCTGTCGGCGATCAATAGAGCCGCTCTTATGGACCTTTAACTCCTGTTCTCCCCACAGGCCAAGTTTCGGTGTCAGGCGTTAAAGGTTGGTCTGATCGACTCTATTGGTTGCCGGCAGAAAGCTCCCTGTAGGCGACCAATAGAGTCGCTCGTACAGACCTTTAACTCCTGGAGCGGGGAGACCAAGGCCGAGTTGCAGCACGAGGATTTTAAATGTCCGTACGAGCGATTCTATTGGTCTCCAGCAGGGAGCTCGTCTGACATCAACCAATGAAGAGCAGCTGCACCTTTAAAATCCTGGCACCAAAGCTGTACCGCGTTAACCTCGCACACGAAGAATGTACACGGGTATTCACCCGAACCGAATATTCGTGGAATATGAAGATTTTTTCCCCATGAAGAGGAACACCAAGAGGAAAACGAAGAGTTGACTGGCACCCAAGTCTAGTATTTACTATTGAAATCCCTGCATGAATATAAGTGGCTTAACTCAAACACTAAGTATTTGCATAGAAAGTTCGTCATGGACTGTTAATGGGTTGATGTTTTGAAAGATCTAGGGTTTAGCTTAGTTTAAATAACGTGGGTGGTAATCTTCGCAACTCTTGTCAGTAGTGTATTTAAGTTTTTTGCTGCCCTATGCCTAAACATAGATCATTCTTCTTCTCCAAACACAAATCATCTTAGAGTACTCTATTTGCATTGTGGTATTAAAATGGATTTACAATTACTTCATTATTTGGTAATCCCATAATCATACTTTTCATTTGATCGCAGTTTTGAAAACATGTAGTACTTGAATTACAACATACCTTAAGTGCATTTGTTTCCTCCCAAATTCCTCACACCGCCGCCTTCATGTCTTATGTATTCATAGCTATGTGAGCTATGATATGAAGTCATCACAGCGCCCTTGGCTACCAAGATTATCCATTAAAAAGGCTACATTGAAAAAAAATGGCTTGAGGTTTTAACCATACATCTATTCACCTTTTTCAAAGTCATAATTAAATAAATGTATTAAATAAAGAATACATCAGCCAAGATGGAAATTTCTGAGTTGTATAAAGTTCTATTGGAACTAAAAATAATCTCGACATTTAATGATGTAAGCACCCTTGGCTATAAAACATGTACTATTACCTCACCGCTCAACCACATACAAGCATGACTCTCCCCTTCAGCACACAAATCTCTTTTATTATTATTATTATATTAAAAAATATTGTATTATTATAATGTATTCTTAAATGTTATTCATATACAACAATTTTTCCCAGCTTGAAAGAAAATATTTCAGCCACTACATTTCTGTTCCAAATTTCTCTCCTAATTTGCCTAAACAAAACACCTGATTGAAATAATTTATAGATGCATTTTGACAGAATTATGACAATGGTAGGTGATTTAGTAATTAAAGAGTTGGCTAAAACCAGGTCAATAATCAAAACGTTCATTGACTAACCAACGTAGTGTGGTAATTACATCACATACCTTGTGGGTTGTTTTGTATAGCTTTTCTCAATACTTTCTATAAGTTCTTAGAAAATATTAAGGAAAATTTTATATAATTTAACAATTATTTCTGAGAATGGTTTGAATATTCAACAATACTATAAATTGAGTTCCCAATGTTGTATTCTGTTATAAAGTGTTCAAATTCAGTGTAGGTATAACAATACTCCATGACTATTTCCATAACTTCAATGACTGTGTTTTCATGTTTTAAAGTAAATTTACTATTAAATTTAAACATAATACTTAATGCTGTGGTACAGTTTACTGTTTAAACAGAGAAGCATTGCTAGAAGGTTATAAACAGGAGTTAAATCTAGGAGTGTTCTTGAAAGCCAATTTTTGGACAATCAGGATCAGGGTCTGGTACTAGAGAAGAAATCCTACTTGTTAGATACATAATCAGGGCCACGTCTCCCAGACGTGGGACGAAGTGCTGAGGCACTGCCATTGGGCGGCGCTGTGTGTGCACCGGCCCCCTTAACTTCATTGGGCGCCAGCCTGGGTGCCACTTTCAATACCGCTTGCAGCCGCTCAGCGGCTGTTTTGAAGGTTTGTCTCGCGCGACCGGCCCACTGAGTGACCGGCCCATCAGGAAATTTCCCAGTATCTCAGCCCTGTACATAATGTGTTTGAGTGAGGGATATACTTGCGTTTGTGCTATCTATAAACTCAACCTATCTATCAACAACTCTTAGAAATGTCCTTGTTTTTAAAAGAAAAGTACATTGTGCCCATCAAAATAACATGAATTTGATCAGTAATGTAGCATGGGCATTGTTAATGTTATAATGACTATTGTAGCTGGAAGTGGCTGATTTTAAATGGAATATCGTCATAGGCGTACAAAGGCACTTTATCACTCCCGTCACTCCTCTGTTCCAATGGCATGTAGCGTTCGCTAACCCAAGTTTAAGTTTAAAAGGCTAATTACTTACTAGAAAACTTTTTTTGCAACTGTTATCACAGTTTGTTTTCCATGAACAACTAATTTATCCCAAATTTTTGAACGGTAGTGTACATTATATGGTGCCAATGTGTTTCCATTATATGGTATGAGTATATAGAACCTATATTGAAAGCTACCCTGGTGACTAGCCTTATTTTTCACAAAAATGAACAAATGTTTGTTTTAGTCTTAGGGCTTTCAACGTTAGGGGTTGAAATTTCAACAAACAGCATATGCTTTTATTAGGTATTAACAATGGAATATAACGGTCTCTGATCATATTGTACTTTAGTTGGACGTGCTTGACTAGGCCCCATTATTATAAATTATCCTTAGAGACAGTAATGTCTTCTAGTAGTGAATCTACCTCTAGTGAGGAGATGCTTCAAGTCATGAGCCACATATCACTTTATGTAAAAAAGGAAGCATCTGAGCTATTAGAAAAAGGTTAACTCTAATTATGACTCCAGATGTGCTTTGCGTGGACATCTACACACATTGTGATTCCTAATGCTTTTTGCATGTGGGTGCTTAAGAGCTAGAAAGCACCAAAAATTGGGGATCAGTAGTATATCTGATTAATTTGTTTTACCATGTTATTTTGATCCACACTATTCTGAGACAGGTTATGACAACTCCATGCCTCAAGAGCAGCCAAAGATTGTTTCTGAATTTCTTGCTTATGATTGTACCTGGGAATTTCCCATGGCTGGGCATTTGAAGCTGTCCCTCTCCTGCTCCTTATATGACACAGAAACGGGTATCTATAAGATAAGGAAATAGGCCTAACCATGCGTTGGGGCAGACTAATATAAGTCGGAAAACAAAGGTCTTTGTCAGTAAATATAGACACAAATGTTTGTATATGTGAAACTGCCTCATGGACTGTGCATACCTTCCTAGTGTCCTGCTTTCTGCAGAACAGTTAAGATTTTTGGTCACTGTCCCCTCCTGCCAAGCAGCCCAGTTGTCCTACTTTTGTCAGCAGGCATATGATGGGCCAGCTGAGGACATCTAATGACATCATTCACCTTCACTTCATTGTGAGAGGTAAGGCAGGTGGATTACCCTGGCCCCTCCGCCATCTCCATTCCACTCTCCCTACAGATCCTCCTGTGCCGCACCTCTAGCCATACCAACAAAGGTGCCCCGCTTTGAACATCTGAAATGTTGGGTGGGTGGTTTGTCTATACATAAAATCAGACAGCATAATGGGACAAGGGACTCTTTATGACAGTTACAAAAAAGCATGCTTTCCAATGATATACATTTAAATATAAAGAATAGGTGTGGCAATGTCAGTGTTACTTGTTATGTTAATATTTTAGGTTTAATCGAAAAATAATTTTGGGCTGCTCATCTCCAAAATTAGGCTTACCAAGATCACTCTATAACCATGGTGGCATTATAGGGGAGATCAGTTCTAAAAATATATTTATTTACAAAGACACAGTTTACCAAGATATAATTTAAACGTCTGAATATGTAGAAGAACAGACATTGGTATAAATGAGAAAAAAATTATTTTGTTTTTTTCCAGTTGATGCAAGATAATGGAAAATGTAACAATTTGTACCAAAGATACACATTAATACATTTTTCCTCAAAATACGTGGAAATGTTTTGCTAAACATAAGCATTTTCTATTTTTTTCTGTTTAAATGGAAAGTGTCCAACAGGGGTTAAGCCGCTATCGGACGAACAATAGCTTAAAATTTGTAGCAAGGTCAAATGTATGATTAACATGTTTTCTACAATATTTTTTTTAATATCCTATTTACTACACAGGCAATTTAGTAATGAAGATATGTAAATCTCGGAGACATATGCTATGATTATTGTCTTTTTGACTGAACAACACAATGCTCATTACATTAAAAATGAATCGATAGCTTTCATATGTATAATCGCTAGACATGATGCATGTAAATGAGCTATTCTCCATGCATGACTGGAAAAGGTGCTAATTAAATAGTTGGTATTCATCGTTATGCTCTTTCATTGTTTAATGACACACAAACTCAGCGATGTGTTCAAGCAGACATTTTAAGTTGAATGTTTTTCCTTTGGTCTTTGTCATGAAATGGTGGCACCATGAGGTGAAAACAACAACGAGAATAACACTGAAATATATTTAAATAATGTTTTAACCATCTAGTGACAATAGTCTGTTCCTCGTAATGAAATATTAATTTCCTTCTTCCTATAAGGATGCTACGTATTATCTGCCATGCATATTAAATCAAACACATGAGCCTTTCACTGACTAAATTTACATGAAATGGCCAAATGCCATTTTAAATAGAAAATATCATACAACGTTCAGATAGCACTGTAAACAAACCTCATTGGCTTTCACAAATATTAATTTCATTACAAAACAGGGTGTAGTCTTAAAAAAGATAACATTTTCAAGAAGGGGAATCTTTCATATATTGAAAATAATTCCCATTTCATGTGAGGGATAATCTAGATTTTTTTCTATGTTTTAAATCGGATTTATAGGTAAAAGCAGTTAAAAAAAAACAATTATGGAAATTTTACATTCATCTGCCAGCTGCTTCAAAATGAATGTGTGTTTTTGTGGGTGATTTCCTTTTCAAATGGGCTGCTATTTTGTGACTTCTGTATATTTATCAAATTCATTAAATTACTGGGATTTGTTATATTCAATTGTCATGTCCATTTTCCCATTAATTAAGAAATCCTCATTTACTGTATACTTTGTACGGGATTCTTACGGGCAGTGTAGAACCACACACACTATCCAGACTATATGTTAATAAGACATAAACAGCTTTGATAATTCAATCCGTTTTCTATTTACATATATAAACACAAATTACATTCCTTATTGCTGACAAACGTTAATGAGGAGCAAGGGTTTGGATATGGAGAAAAAGATTATCAACGTCAAATATTTTTTTTTAGATATTTTTTATTTTTTTTTAGATATTAAAATCTAGAATAATGTATGTTTTGTATATATTTAAAAAATAAATATGACCTTTGGCTTAGTTATTTTCGTTTCTATAAACCTCAATAATAAATACATTATTTAATAATGAATTATATATTATTTAGATTCAGTGAACATTTCAGCTACAATTATAGTAATTTATTTATCAGTCTCAGATTTACATAATCACAATTCAAAATACAATAAGCAAAAGTGGATCTATGGAAAGAGTTAATGACATTTAAAAGATAACCTTATACATTGTTTAATATTATCCTAATATCCTTTCAGTATAAATGCATGATGGAAATTATACGGATTGCACACTGCCAGAGGTGATCTGAAATCTAAAATTATCATAGATTTTTTAATAGAGGTTTATTTACAATAACATGATAGGTAGGACATTTGAAAATGATAGAAATAACATTGTAGATATATATATATATATATATATAAAATATATTTTAATTTTTATTTTTTTATGTTTTTTAATTGCAGTTTGCTGCCTCCAGCTAAGGGGAAGGAAGTGGGCAAAGCGAAGGTGAGAGTGGGCATGGAGTATGTGGGAAGTGGATGCAACCACATGTCATTCTTCTGTCTAGAGATTAGGTATGCTAACTAAAAGCACAGAGGAAACAGTTCTTCAACCAGAGACTCCAGGTGAAACCCTGCATGTCCATATGTACACACTCACATTTTATGTGGCAGAAGCTCCTCTCTAAAAGGGACATATGAGCAAGATTATTATTATTGTTTTATACAGTATAGCCCTATTACATTTCGCAGCACCGTACAATGGGTAAACAGGACATGACAAGCAGAATATGACATAATAATTTGACTTACAGAAACAACAGATGAGGAGGGCCCTACTCAAACACGCTAGAGGGAGTTAACGTGTATTACACAAGAGGTAAGAGTGCCACTGTAACCTATAGAACAGTCACACTAGTATAAGTATCGCAGGAGACAGACTAGGAAAGGTGAGTTAAGGAATACGGGAGGAAAGGCTTTAACACGTAAGTATGTAGGCATCCTTAAAAAAGGGTTTTGAGGGATTTTTGGAAAGACATAAAGCAGGGGAATAAACATGTCAGTTTGGTTGGTTATATTGTTTTATTTTTCATTTTGGTTGTTTCAGAAGGCAGGGGGAATGACGGATAGGCTAGGGAGGGCATTCCAGAGGATAGGGGCAGCCCTTGAGAAGTCTTGCAAGCAGGGCCGGCCCAAGACATTGTGCTGCCTGGGGTGAAGTGTGAAATGCTGTGCCCCAGCCCCCCCCCGGGGCTGCGCCGGGGAAAAACAAAACAAAGATAGTATAATATAATGAGCAATATGTGGTGTATAGTCCCCTCTATAATGAAATCAGCAATTGTGTTGAGTAAATAACACAATACTTTTCCTCACACTGATTTCTGGAGTTTTGTTCTTCGAAGTGACTAGAAATTCAGGAAGGCGTTTTATCTCTATAAATAAAAATTACCAAGTTCTATTTATCCCTACATTAAGTAAAGTGGCAGGAAACCGACACCCAAACTGCCACACTGACACCCAAACACACACACCAGGACAGGCTCTGACACCCACACACACTAGGATAGGCTCTGCCACACTGACACCCAGACAAACACACCAGGACAGGCTCTGACACCCACACACACTAGGATAGGCTCTCCAACACTGACACCCAGACAAACACAACAGGAGAGACTCTGCCATACTGATACCCAGACACACACCAGGACAGGCTCTGCTACACTGATACACAGACAAACACACCAGAATAGGCTCTGCCACCGACACCCAAACACACACACCAGGACAGGCTCTGCCACACTGACACCCACACACACTAGGATAGGCTCTGCCACACTGACACCAAACACACACACACACACACACACACCAGAACAGGCGCTGCCACACCGACCCCCAAATACACACACCAGGACAGGCTCTGCACAGGAGTTTTGGCACTAATTAGAGATCTCCCACCAAATATTTAAAACTGCCGTTACGTCACTTCCTCCGTGGCCATCTTGCATGTGGCGTATACATAATCTCCCAGTATAAATTGATGTAGTTCTTGTCGGCGCCACTAGGTGGCGTGAAGAGGAGCGAGTCCGGACACCGGAGCAGGACCTCTCTCCCGGCTGCGGCTGCCGGGAACGCAGCGTGGAGGAGGGAGGTCTCCCTCGCCATCACGGCGGCTGCTGCTGTGCAGAGGCGGGGGTCTCCCCGTCCTTCGCGACGACTGCTGTGCAGAGGCGGGGGGTCTCCCCGTTCTTCGCGGCGGCTGCTGTGCAGAGGCGGGGGGTCTCCCCCTTCTTCGCTGCCGCTGCTGTATGGAGGTCTTCCTCTCCCTCGTGGTGGCTGTGGTTGGCATGCAGAAGCGGGGGTCTCCCCCTTCTTCGCGGTGCCTGCGGCTGCCGATCAGAGGATCCGGAGGATCTCCCTGCCAGGTAAGTTACAGTACCCCTCCACAAAGGGGCGACCTCAGTGCGACCCCTGCCAGGTTAACTCAGACCTCTAGCGGCGACCCCTGCCAGGTTAACGCCGACCTCTAGCGAGGAAAGCACATACGAGATGAGCATGAAATCGAGCTTCAGGAACCCAGGAACGATTCTCTGGACCACGTGCCCTCAATGGACCAGGTATTGGAGACTCCCTTGTTGCCTGCGACAGTCCAGGATAGCTTGAGGAATACACCCGGAAGCATCTCCGGCAGAAGTCTCCCAAGGCAGAGGACCTAGTAGTAGAAAAAAATGATTGCAGACCAGCGGCTTAAGTAGAGAGACATGAAAAACTCGAGGAATACGGAGTGTTCTTGGCAGAGAAAGCTCATAGGCTACAGGATTCACCCGGCGGACAATAGGAAAAGGCCCGATGAAACATGGCGCCAGCTTCATGCTGGGCACTCTGAGTCGCAGATATCAGGTAGACAACCATACTCTGTCCCCAGGAGAATAAGCAGGAGTACCACAACGCCTCTTGTTGGCCTGGAGCTCCTGTCGCCCACCAGCCAGCTCCAAGGCCCAAGTAGACTGGATAGTAGCCAGCCGCTCCTCCAGCGCTGGGTCAGGCAAATTTGGAAATGCTCCAGGCAAAAAAAAAAGGCCGAAAACACAGTAGAAGTCGGACACTCCCATAGACTCCTGTACAGCAGTGTTACGAGCAAATTCCGCTAAGGGTAACAAGTCAACCCAATCGTCCTGATGGTGGTTGATAAAGATGCGCAGGTACTGTTCAAGATGTTGGTTAGCCCTCTCCGCTGCACCTTTAGACTGTGGGTGATACGCAGAAGAGAATTCCACGGTGACACCCAACGCTCTCGTAAACGTGCAATGAATTGGGTGCCACGGTCAGAGACGATCTCGGTGGGGGCTCCATGAAGACGGACGATCTTAAGCAGGAAAATGTCAGCTAACGCGGAAGCCGTGGGAAGTCTCCTCAGCGGTATCATGTGGGCCATTTTCGAGAAACGTTCAATGATCATAAGGATTACAGTATATCCCTTGGAGTTGGGTATGTCCACAATAAAGTCCATGGCAATGTGAGTCCAGGGCATTGAAGGACGAGGCAATGGGTGGAGCAACCCAGCGGTGTGCCTCCTGGAAGACTTGTTGGCAGCGCACTTGACACAGGAGCGAACAAACAGGACAGTATCCATAGCCCATTCCGACCAAAAAAACATCCTGGACACGAGATCCTTGGTGCGTGCTAGCCCGGGTGTCCCGCTGTCCTGGAACCATGAGACAGACAAAGAACACGGGTTCAAAGGTGTGCGGGAACAAATAGCCAAATTACCAGCAGGCAAGGAGGCTGGAGCTCGGGCCTGTAATCCAGATATGCGGTCCATTAAGGTAGTGCGGCAGCGGAGGTGCAGAGCAGCGAGGACCTTAGTAGCTGGTACAATAGGCTCAGGCGCACGGCTATCCTCCTCTGGGAACGTATGCGTAAAGGAGAGGGGATCCGCGTTGACATTCTTGGAACCTGGACGATAAGTCAAAACAAAAGGAAATCGGGAGAGAAATAAGGCCCATCTGGCCTGTCAAGGGTTAAGTCACTTGGCGGTTTCAATATACTTTAAATTCTTTTGATCTGTCAGAATCAACGTGGGAATTTGTACGCCCTCCAGAAGATGACGCCACTCCTCCAGCGCGAGGATGACAGCCAGAAGTTCCTTGTTCCCGATATCATAGTTCCTTTCCGCCAGGGAGAATCTCCTGGAGAAGTAGCCGCATGGATGGAGTGCACCACTGTAGGAGACCCTTTGCGAAATAACAGCACCAACCCCGGATTCGGATGGGTCGACCTCTAGAACAAACGGTAGTTGAGGATCAGCATGACGTTAAACAGGAGCGGTGGTAAATTTGGTCTTGAGTCGAGAGAAGGCGGAAATGGCCTAAGAAGACCATTCCAGGGTATTGGCCCCCTTCTTAGTAAGAGCCGTCAAAGGAGCAACGATCTTGGAGTAGTCGTGGCTGAAACGTCTATAATAATTAGCGAACCCAAAAAAACGATCCAGGGGTTTCAAGCCCAGTGGTTGTGGCCAGTCTCTAATGGCTTGTACTTTGGATGGATCCATCTCAAACCCTGTGGGTGAAATGACGTATCCCAGAAATGTGACTTTGCGAACCTCAAACGCACATTTCTCGAGCTAGGCATAGAGTCCATGGAGCCGCAATAGGGACAAAACGCCGGGGCGTTGCACAGCCCGAATCGCATCACTGTGTATTCATAATGTCCAGAACGAGTATTGAAGGCGGTATTCCATTCGTCGTCAGCGCGGATTCGGACAAGATTGTAAGTACCCCGGAGATCCAACTTGGTGTAAATAGTGGCCCCATGTAGCCTGTCAAAAAGTTCAGAAATAAGTGGAATGGGGTACGTGTTGCGCCTGGTAATCTTGTTGAGACCCCGATAATCGATGCATGGACGAAGCTCCCCATTCTTCTTCTTCACGAAGAAGCCTGCAGCCACGGGTGATATAGACCGAAGGTTTTCCTCTATGTAAGATTCCATAGCTTTGGTCTCCGGGATGGAGAGTGGATAAACCCGGCCTCGGGGTGGCATGGTACCAGGAAGCAGGTCAATCGGGCAGTAGTACGGCCTGTGAGGTCGTGGGATAAGCCGAGGTCAATAACGGGAAAACAACTGGAACGCGTACTGAGATAGGCACTACCGAGATGGCACGACCATCAGAAGGCAATGGCTGTATGTCTGAGAATCTCTTAAATAGGCACAGGAGTTTTGGCACTAATTAGAGATCTCCCGCCAAATATTTAAAGTGCTGTTACGTCACTTCCTCACCTCCACGGCCATCTTGCGTGTGGCGTAATCTCCCAGTATAAGCCGATGTAGTTCCTGCTGGCGCCAATAGGTGAAGTGAAGAGGAGCAAGTCCGGACACCGGAGCAGGACCTATCTCCCGGCTGAGGCTGCGGCTGCCGGGAACGCAGCATGGAGGAGGGTGGTCTCCCTCGCCTTCGTGGCTGCTGTGCAGAGGCGAGGGGTCTTCCCCTTCTTCGTTGCGGCTGCTTTGCAGAGGCGGGGGGTCTCCCCCTTCTTCGCTGCGGCTGCTGTATGGAGGTCTTCCTCTCCCTCTTGGTGGCTGCGGTTGCCGTGCAGAGGCGGGGGGTCTCCCCCTTCTTCGCAGCGGCTGCTGCTCTGAACCGGGGGTCTTCCTCTTCTTCGCGGTGGCTGCAGCTGCCAATCAGAGGACCCAGAGGATCTCCCTGCCAGGTAGGTTACAGTTTTATAGTTATTTGTATGGCAAATGTATGAATGTTTTCCTCCACTATATCAGAAGTGTTACTGGAGAGGGAAAGGGAGAGGCCGAATGTATGATCAGAAAGGTAGGATGTGAACCAGGAGAGAGCAGAGTCACTGAAACCAAAATCACAAAGAGTTTGAAGGAGAAGACTGTGGTCCACGGTGTCAAAAGCACCAAAAATGTCCAGTGTGATTAGCATGGAGTAGTGGCCTTGATCCTGTGTCATCTTTGCTTATGATGTATCACATATGTGGTTGGCACTGAAATAGTTTAAAGCCACTGTTCTCCTTATCCCTTGTTATGTTAATCAAATAATCCTTAACACATTTTTTATTAAGTTTATTCTTTCCTCTGAAGGTTTAATCGCATAAAACCAAAAACGACACTTGTAAAAAGCTTTTTCAATTTAAACGTAACAAACAGCCACAAGTGGTCACATCAAATACTATGACTGAGACAGAATTTTTACATGATCAGAGAAATTATTCTTGGATAGGTTTAGACATTTCTTAGTACTAGGAATTCTGTTTCTACAGTTCTCCTTTAGTTACAAACATGCTAAATTCAGTTAGGAGATACAATAATGTTAAAAGTAAACTAATGGTAAAATAGAATGTTTACTTTATATGTCTACTTTCATTATTTCAGCTGTATTTATAAAACAATATCGTTTTTCAGCCTCTGGGTAAAGCCATTGATTTAAAGAGTCTGTTGTGAATTCACATAAGTAAATTAATGACTTGGAGTTGTAATGCAAATTATAAGAGCATGCCCCCTATCTGCGTGAGAAATGTAAAATGGCACACCTTGCATATTCTTCCTTTATTAAAACATGAAATACTCCTATGCGAGTGAAAAGGAACTTTTAGTCGTTGGGTTAACTCTTTGCTACCCAGATGTATTTCATTCTCTTAGGGACTCTGAATTGGCACATTGTAAACACTACTAGGGTTTATGGTTTAAATAATTTTCAATAAATACTTTTTCAAGAAACTTATTAAAAGTGTAAATTGAGTAATTCACCCTTGTTTTACTGCTGCTATTATTCAGGTAGTAACGCTGATTTCAGTCATATGTTAATGTGTTCAGCCACAGATTGAAACAAATTGGTTTACTAATAATCCACAGGAAAATGTCAATAAAATGGATCTTGTCTAATGAGTGATCTGAATATTACATTTATGTCAGCAAATGAGTTGTTTGTAAGTATGTACACTGTATGTATGTGTGTGCTTATTGTGGTCACAATATAATACTAGCTGCTTCCCCAGATCTTCAGGTCACTGTTCTTTCTGCAGGGCAGGGGAGCACCATTTACCCCTACCCACTCCCTGCCCAATCCCACTTCCACTCCCTACCCACTCTCACTCCCAAACCATTTAGTGTTATCTAACAACTTTATTTACCACCCTCCATGTTAAATAAAGTAAAAAAAAACTTTATTTAACATGGAGGATGTTAAATAAAGTTAAAAAAACCCGATGTTTTAATTTAAACCCTGTGTGGCCGCAGACCCGTAAGGCCGGCCAATCTCTTTGTGTTACCTGTGGAATACTAAGCCTATTCAACTGAACTCTGTATTCTATTGCATTCTGAGCTTTAATGTTGCTTTATTTATGTTCTTCCATTTAAAGACTGAACCCTTCTCAAGAGGTGCCGTAGGATCTTAAGTTAAAGAAACTGATTCAGTCTCTTCCATTTCTTGAAGTTGAAGATGGCATTAGTTATTTTCATTGCATTTGAAGACGGAACCCTTCTCAAAAGGTGCAGCAGGATCTTGGGTTAAAAGGATCTGTAATGCCATCAAACTATGAAAGTCTGGGCTCTCTGTAAACTTTTATTTCTGATTTACAATGTCTACATTTTTACATTTACTTTGATTTTGTTTATTACATCGGACATTTAACATCAATACTGATTTTGCAAAGACCTGTTGATCCACGTCGGACTCCCAGCGACATTCAAAGGAAGGTGGTGATGGATATTTCATCCCCAAAATATGGTTGTAGAGATTGGAGATCGCACTGCTCGTAAAACGTGGGTACGTGTTCAGGATGGCGTTTAAGAAAAAGGAGGAGGAAATGGGAGATTTGGTGATATCGAAAAATTTCAGTAGCAGGAATATTGTGTAATGACGTCAGTTGCTGAAAGGAGTAGGGTCGATTGTTCAGGAGCAGGTCTCCCACTGTGACTAGTCCCTTGTCGACCCACCACTGGAACGGGCGAACCCGAAGGCCTGCAGGGAAGTCCTGATTCTGAAAGAGCGGTGTTAACCTGGAACTGTCGGCCGTGAGTCGGTACTTGCGGCGAACTTGATACCAGAGGGAGAACGAGTGAAGGAGGGTAGGGCTGCCGGAGACCCTGGTTTTATCCAGGGTGGGGTGCCACATAAGCCATCGTAGATTCGCCCCGAGGAGACATCCGATTCCAGCTGAACCCAATGTACAGGAGAGGGGATTATTTTTCATATTTTAGCTAAAATGTATCGGACTTACAGTATGCATATAAAGATGCATGTAAGATGCATATAGAGGGCCTATAAAGAGCCTTTTATTCCCCCAGCACACATAGTATACTTTTCTAAAGTTTTAATTCTATTTTACCTGTTGGGATAAACCAATAGAAACCACAATTCCGTTCTAAAAAAAAATCTCTGTAGTCATGTATACAGGATTTGGCTATCATGACTATCATGGCAGACGGGACGATTAGTTCTTACCGGGCATCAAATTCTATGTTACCATGTTTCTATTCATAAATAAATGCCAAAAAAGCTTTGTCATAAGTATTATTACAGAAACAAATATGCCACATAACTGGCTAGCATTAAAAATAAAAAATAAATTCCATCTTTACTAAGAGTTTTGTATTCAGAGATAATTTGTTTACAGTAGCCTCCAGTTTATGTTTTATATTTCTTCTTGACCTAGTAAAGCCGTTCATGGTACAAACATTGTGTTGGTTTTCAGAATGTTAAAAAGCACCATATTACGTTTGTTCTTCATTGCCATCGGACAAAAAGATAACCTTTGCTCCGATTTCTATAACATTAGATGTAGTTATTATCAGTAATATTTGTTTATAAAATATTTTTTTCTACATAATATACAATTGGATATTTCCTTTCAGTGTTATGACCTTTTTCTTTTATATACTTTTTGTTGTCAAATAAAAATTTAACAATTTGAGGAAACCATAAAAGGTTTTCCTCTAGACTGGTTCAACATTGTTCTTTCTTTTTTGCATGTAGGACTTGTTTGGCCTGCTAAGTATAATGCCTTCTATCAAGCCTCAGTAGAATCTGTATGTCCCTTTGGCTTCCAGGTCAGTTTCTTCTCCTTCAGGGGAGTATTTGGCCACCTCCTCACTCACTTCTCTTCCACTTCAGTTCCACTAAAGGCTGTATGGGGCTGGCTCTCCCTAAGCTCTAGCTTATCATGCCCCTACGTACAGCTATCCTGCCATTTGCAAAGCAATTTCCCTACACAAGTGATGCTCCGAGGTGGATGTTCCTAGGTATACGTAGTAGGTTAGGAAGTAGGGGGATCTAACTGGATCTTATAGGGAAAACTGTCCCAATATATAACATTTGTTATGCACATCTCAGAAGGCTGCTCTTCTAATGCTGACCAGAACCTTTAATCTAAGTCCCAGGCAGGGGCGCCGAGCTGTTGCTCGTGAAGTTCTCAGCAACCGATCGACGCCTCTCACTCTCCGTGACTCCGTCACGGCGCTGGCATCTCATGTTGAGCACCGGACTATTCCGGCGCTCAACATGAAATGCCGGCACCGCGGCAGAGCGAGAAGATGGATGCCTCCCACTCTCACCGCAGGACTCCGGCAACAAGGTAAGTGGGGGCGGTGTAGTTTGAAGGGGCAGAGGGGGGTGTAGTTTAGTTTGAAGGGGCAGAGGCGGGCGTAGTTTGAAGGGGCAGAGTCGGGGGATAGTTGAAGGGGCAGGGGGGGGTAGTATTGAAGGGGCAAGAGGCTGGGGTAAGTTTGAAGGGCAGGGGGGGCTAAGTTTGAAGGGGCAGAGCGAGGGGGTAGTGAGGGAGGGCACCAGAGGAGTAGTCAGCACAGGGCGCCACAACGCCTAAGGCCGGCTCTGATGCTGACAAACATTACTGCTAAATGATGCTAAGTTGAGCTTGGTTAAAAAGCTTAGACCTGGTCAATGGTCTTACCTGGTAAAGCATTTCACCAGATTTTACTCCGCGATTAATTTCATGTCGCTACTCTATTTTTATTCTGATATCCCTTCGCAAACCAGTAACACAAGAAAGCCCAATATTGTAGCAAACTGACTTCAATCACAGCTCCCATGTGGCCACCCCACAACATATTTATGGTAAAGTAGCAAGGAGGCGGTACAGGTAAGGCAGTGGATGGTCCCAGCCTCACAACCATGCAACCCAATAACAGTGTCCCAATTTGGACACCCGAAATATTAGGGGCTATGAGATAATTTTAGAAACTGGAAGCATGAAATGGTACACACACCGAGTATATTCATATTTAGTTTCATAAACAGATCTCGGAATGATCCAAGTGTTAGTATAAGTTTTGCAAACAAGTGTTTTGAAAAACCGTAGTAGTTACTTGGCGATGCCATCAGATAGTGACTAATTTCCTACAAACATTTCTACCTTCACTCTGCCTCCTTGTACTCTAGTCTCTAAGAGGGAAGAAGCTATGGGTTTATCTATAAGGATGACAGAAGTATAAAAACTGGTAATAATGTACAAAACTGCAATTTTAGGCATCCTACTTGCAGTATTCTTTATGTGTTGTTTGAGAAAATCATCCTAAGCTAAGCAAATTTAAAGTTTCCAAAAAACCAAAATGCTCACCTTGCATTATGTCCTAACTTGTGAGGTGCAGGAGATACTGTCAACAAATCATAAAACAATATTTAAAAGTATGGAAATCCTACGGAACAACTTTTATGTAAGTAAAGTGGGAATGAGAAGGGCCATACATACATTCTTGCTAATTTTATTTTTTGAAAAGTATCCTCTTGTCAATTTGGCCATGCATCATCAAATTTGTTGGATGAAAAATCAGCTGGTGGATGGATGGATTTATTTTCCGTTGAATGCACAGCCAAATTCCTGCATCTCCTTGAGATACCATTACATTTCCCTTTCAAGAACTACCTCTTGTTAGAATTGCAGAATATCTATTTGAAACGAAATAAGTCACAGTTGTTTAACAACCTCATGCTCTTTTTGTTGTAAAAAAAAAAAAAAAGTCATGACAGGAGAAATGCTTCTTAACTAATAAAAATGTAGCAAGGGCTTCAATGTAAAGTTGGCTTACATTATGCACTAAATATTAATAGTTGATGTGTGGTCATAGCATAAAATATATGTCTGCATTAAAGTTAAATTCTATTTTTTTTGCATAAATTAGTTTTTTAAATAAATGAACATTAGGGAATATATTTGTGATTTATGTTGTATGTGCATTCCTATATTCCTAAACTGATGGTTCAGAGGCATAGGGGTTAAAAATAAAACGACTTTACTCATTAGCACATTAACACATTCACTTGAATGTGCTTATTTTTACATTATATACATTATATATTAGAACTGAATGCAAGTTCAAATAAAATAGAATTGATCGCATGTCCTTTTGTTCTTTCTCTCTCTGCTTTTGTTGTGTGGTTCAGCACCAGGCTACAGTTCACGTGAGCCATACAGTGTTGGTTTTACAATGTGCCATATGCATTATAATCTTATCATGCCTGCAAGATACTCGGTCTGATCATGCAGATGAGAAACGTGGTCTTCATGTATAAATCCCGAAGGACAGCTATTAGGACGTCGGCGCAGAAGGAGAAGCTGTTGGCACTGCCCTAGCTTTTGCCACTGGCCCTACCACCGTAACAATCAATTAATTGGACCCCTCTGTTGATTGTTATGGTGAGAGGACCGCATTTAAAACTTTGCAACAGCCAGCATGAACTTTCAATATATTGCATGGTGGGCATAGAATGTATCATTTTGTGTCTCTTGCTCTCCGGATAGATAGACAGGCAGAAAAACAGAGTACAGTAGAGACACTGCAATTCTTTGACAATTCTTTTCTTAATTTTCTATTACTTTTCACATTCCTGCAGTAAATGGAATCATGTAAACAATGTTATGTAAAAATTAAATTGAAAACAAGTTCCATTTACGTAGAACATTAAAAAGCCATCAAATGCCAACTAATTTGAGTGGTATAAGTGAGAAACGTGTTCATTGTTGATCTAATGGATTTTCCAAGTAAACAGCTAACAATGTTACGCAAAAGAAAGTTGGTGATTTCAGAATCTAAAGGCCTTCTCAGTTGGAAGCCATTCACACTATCAACTCCGAGCCAAATGTAATAAGAACGTGAAGACTTAAAGACTAGTTTTTTTTCATGAATTTCTTAAGAACGTATACATTTATTCATAGAGGACATATTCTGATTCAGTCTGCAATGTAAAGAATAGAATGTCTTTACTTTTTTGTACCTAATGCATGTCATATTTAATAGAGTTACATATATGGTAGATGTTTCTAAATGTATTAAAATACCCATGCTAGCCATGCACGCTTTCCTTGCATCAATTAATGAAGAAGAGTCACTGACGTCATCAAGATTGTTGGTGGACTTTTTGCTTCTCTGCCTTTTGGCGAAGATCAGCAAGTCCAATCCTGGCGCAATCAACACTTTTGACAATGTTGGTTGGGTATACCTTGTCACTGCACCATTGGAGACACTGGTGAGAACATATGAAACTAAATACCTTTTTTTCACTTGTGCCCTTTTTGATTTTCATCTCTGACAACCATGGTTGGGGCTGTGGTGGGGTATCCTCAAGACGGAGCCAGCTCCAGATGCGGAAAATCGGGGACCCAGTGATCCACTGTGTCCTTACTATGGCACTTTTTTGTTCACCAACAATTACATGCACAGCACCTAGGTCTTCTGGGGGGCAAAGTGGTGGCATTTTCAAAAAGATTTAATATATGTTGTGAGTACACCATACATTTGTTGACTGGTTTGTAATTTGAGGTGATGCACTATATCTTTTTTTTGCTCCTAGCAGGTTGGTAAATAAGGTGAATTTTCCTTTTGTTTACATAAATTGTTAGACTTTCCTACTAATATACCCTGCTGTTAAAAATGTATATAAAATTCTAGTATGTAAACCATTACCACTTTGGTAAGTTAGCATTATGCTATGGTTCTCTGTTTGCCACTACCTAATATATGTTTTAAAGATGAATATTTTCTGTTTTCCTGATTTTGAGTTTCTTGCATGTATCAAATCAGTCTTACAGAACATTATAAGGGTATTGTTTTGTTTAAAAATCTTCAGATCTTGGTTCTAGGTTTCTTATTTTTAAGCAACCAACAGCACAATTGTATTCATTGATGTGTGCATCTGCTAATTTCTAAGATTGAGCCAAAAGCAACAATCCTTGCCAGACATGCTGCTACTCCATGAAAGAATTTACAACGTGCAAATGGAACTTATGTTACAGCATAGGAAGACAAAAATCACTTTATAGAGTTATTAGCTTCCAAATCCAATTTTCATATCCAATTGTCCTACTCAATCTATTTCTGCTTGAAAAATTTTCTTAAAGAAACTTTGTGGATATATTATACTAAGACATTACTAGCATGTATTGTTACGAATAGTATTTATCGTAAGAAATGATCCTGTTGTAGCTATTATCATGTTGAAAAAATGGGTTTGCGCCACTACAAGATGTATTAAAGAAAGTGTTAATAATCTGAAGGTTTAGATAAGACATAATAAATTCTGCAACCTTATACAAACTGTACACAAAATAAATTAGAAAAAAATGGTGGAAATAAATGAATCTGCTAATAAAAATAAACTTCATATGCATTAAGTATAGTATAGTATAGTTTGTCTTTTTGCTGGAAGGAAGAAGACCGGTAACTATTGGCCTTGGTGCCCAGCAGGAAGCAGATCAGTAACTATTGCCCTTGGTGCCTAGTGCAGGGTCAAAGGAACGTCCCCAGTTGAACGATGGGCAGGGGCATTGTTGCTGGGTGACCAAAGTTTGCCTCTCACCACATGTTGCATGGAGCAGCTGCCCCCTTGAAAGTTGTGGGCCTGCAACTAATGTATAGTCTGACGTTTCATATGGTGTTTTCTCTCCTTTTGTTAGCTCAAGTTAGCCTAGTGATGAGGAATGTTTGCCCATTCATTTGGAAGTGAGGTCAGCCAATGATGTTGGACAAGAAGGCTATGCTTGTAATCTCTGTTTCAGTTCATCCAAAAGGAGTTTGATGGGGTTGAGGTCAGGTCTCTGTGCGGACCAGTCAAGTTCTTTTGCATCAAACTCATCCAGCAAAGTCTTTATGGCCCCTGTTTAGTGCACTGGGGCACAGTCATGCTGGAATAGAAAAGGGCCTTCCCCAAACTGTTCCCACAAAGTTTGAAGCAGAGCAGTGTCCAAAATGGCTTGACATGCCCCCTTCACTCCAGTATCTTGTGATAATGCCTTCTCAGATGAGTGAAAGCTGTTATAGCTGCAAAGGGGGACCAACTACATATTTATGTCTATGTATTTAGAATGCAATGTTATAAAAGTCCCTGTGGGTGTAATGGTTGCGTGTCCCAATATTTTTGTCCATAAGTGTATATCTTGCACGTTCTATAGGGTAATTAATCCTCAATGATTCATGTCATATTTTTTTCTGCTTGCATCTGCACCAGATATAAGAAACCAGTTAATCAAGGCACACTCGGATTTTCTCCCCAGACAGATTTATGTCAGCTCAGACTTTACAGATGTTATCATGGAAATAAAAGGGAAACATTTCAGGGCCCAAATATGTGGCATGATGTTTATGAAATGAAGCGTATTCATCACAGTCTCATGACTGGCTGCTAAAGAATTGCACCACATATCGGGCGAAAACACTGCTATATAGTTAATAAGACATCTTAAGGGAAGGCAACGGTTTTCTATTATTCTCCATACTACAAACTGTTATTATCGCAAACCTACCCCAGGAGGTGAGTAACACAAATAATTCTGTCTCACCCTGTAGTATTTTTTTTAAGCAAAATGCATGGGCTACATAATCTTGATACCATGTGGCAAGGACAAGACAACAGCAACTGGCAGACTTCCAACTTGGTTTTCAGAACTTTGGATGAATGTCTATATCCAAAGCAAGTGAAGAAAAAAAAAGTTGGCTTTAACCAATCAATGAGGATACGGAATGACAGCACAACACACAGCAATCTGATCAAGCAAAACTTTAATATAGAACTCGTAATACAGCAGATAGAAAATAGTCATGTGTGTGAAATGATATGTATGTATATGTGTGTGTGTGTGTGTAAAACGAGTTATGCAATCAATCAATATCACAGCAATCAATGCTATAGTGTCAAGTGTCAATACAGTAATACACCACCGACCCAAGTAGTTATCACTCCTCTTGCAACCCCCACACTAAATTGTCAAGTTGACGATGTTCTATGTCATTTGGAGAAATATGATGGTTTCTTTATAACTAAATGTATCTTTGACAGCTTCACCTAAAAGAAGCATAGAAGAATATACAGGGATAATTAGTTATATGATTACCTATAGCTTGTTGATCCGGTGATAAATCAGATGCAATTTTGGAGTTACATGGATTTTCCCTCATTTTTGGGGGCACAATCACAGATGTGGTTAACCTTAAGAACGCTGCAGATCTATACCTCTTGTATATTATATGTCAAACTGATGTACCACTCGCAAATGATATTTAAAAAAGTTTTTAATGGGTGCAAAGTGATGTCAATTCTGGTTTGTTAAAATCAGAGATTTCAATCTGATAAATCAGGAAGTACAGTGTTCTAAAAGTGTTAATGATGGGGTGAGAGTCTTCCAGTCACATTGACTCTGAACAAAGAGAAACTATTTTTTTATCTCAAAAAGTAACAAGTTCAGCTAAGTAAGTATAATATTTCTGTCCTTACTTGATAACACACTGATTTTGAGTGTTTTTTTTTATTTTTAAATCTTATTTCAAGAGAAATTGTGGGTTTTATAAAAATACATAATATTCACAATAAATGGGCAAAAGAAAGGCAGATTATCAATAAAAACAGGTTTTGAGGCAAATGGCCAACTATTCTACATTTTTATAGAGCTCAGATTGTGTGCCAACTTACTCCATTCTAATGCAATTAAACACAGACCATACTTAAGGGTGGTTCAGTCTACAAAAAAACATATAATAATTTAAACACCAAACATTGCACATCAAACACTTCAGATGTCCTATGCATTAGAGGGGCAGCACTGTTCACAATGATAAAGATAGTATTCCTACCAGAATTTGTTTGGGCCATGATGTCACACTTGCAGCGTATGGGTTATACGTTAACCCTTTTCTGTATACCTAGATGGCCATTTCTCTTAATTCTTTCTCCAATTTGTATTGTCAATTTTTATTCAAAACCCCTACATACCTACAAAAATAACACAAAATTGCCATGGCCGCCAAATATCCCAATTGTGTCTTTTTATTTTTATTTTTTAATTAATTTGCAGGTGCTTTCTCGATTCCAGGACAATCGGAGTCCTAAAACCCTAAACTTTAGAAGAAAAAGGAAGCCAAGCTTAGCCTCCACTTGAGAAGCTCAGATGCTATCATTATCTGTGCACAGCTTGACTTCACTCTAATCCTCTCTGGAACTTACAACAAGTTTAAATGTCCATGCATGATGTTATTAACCGGCTTTAACTAAGTATTAAAGACCTAGCACACAAGACAAGTTATATGTTCTACTTATAAAAAGAGTATCTCAAACATTATCAGGGGTCCAAAAAACCCTTTGAAATTGCAAACATTGTTGAACCCTCACCCCGAAATGAATAAGGATCCTAACTCTCATCACTCTCATTACTCATTCAGTGATCATGACTTTGTCCCTTTTTTCACAAAATCACTTCAGCTAATATTGAGTTTAAAAAACAATTTTACTTGAGCATTATATACAACTGATTTCCAGTACATTAGGTGCCTGTCCATACCTGTAAAGATGGTTGTATGTAATTACGTGTGATTGTAAGTATATGTGCATACACATATACACAAGGCATAGCATATATTTATATAGAGATATAAACTGATACAGATACATACTATTTGTATCAGTTTATATCTCTGTAAAAATATGCTAGATAGATAGATAGATAGATAGATAGATAGATAGATAGACAGATAGACAGACAGCATAGACATACATACAGACAAAGAGATTAATAGACGGATAGATAGATAGATAGATAGATAGATAGATAGATAGACATAGATGTTTTTTTCCTTGCTGTAGCTTCAATTTAAATACAAAGCGTTTCGTAGCTGGGGGAGGGGATCGCATAATTCGCACCGAGTTTGCTAGAAGCGGGGTTCTTTATTCCACATACAGTATGATCACCTACTGCAAGGAGTTTGGCACAGCGCATGGGTACTCAGTGAGCTTTGGAAGAACGGCTGCCGTCTCCTAGGAAACACCAATCAGCGACGTGCAACGAGAAATCAGACTTGAGATGTGTGCGGGACCGTTCGGTGGCTGCACAACAAACCTCCCACGGATAGCACACGCCACACACACACGCGTGTCTACAAGACGGGAGAAATCTCGGCTTCCCGGTCATTACATGTTCCTATGTACTTGGAGGGGAGATGTGTAATGATGTAGGGGTGCTGAGCACCGGTTTGGGGTAGATGTGTTAATATATGATGTTTTGCGGTATTAAAGCAATTCGAAGGGATGATGTGATTTATAGTCGAATGCCAAATAATACCAGCATCAGACACACTTAAAATAATATCTCTTTTACCGTAGATTCGGTAATTAACCCGTTCACAGACAAGGCAAGTGTAACTATTAAATATCTCTGCATTTCCAATTCACGGCGATAAAAGGTTTCCTCCAAGGCATCGTGTAGGGAATAGTTCTTTCAAAAATGGTTACACTGAATTGGCAGCGAATGGCCATTTAAACAATGAGCAGGTATAATGGGGTCTACTCTTGAATTGGAGAAGAAAGTAAGGCCTTATAAGGTTTAAACATGAAAACAAATTGCTTTCATTGGAAAGACATGTATTCGTGAGTCTTTCTGGCACAGCGGGGGTTAATAAGTTAAAATTAGTATCTTTTCAATTTCTTCATTTATTCGCATAATGAGAATATGTAACTCTGGTCGAATACGTTTTCCTAACGCAATGCATTTTTGTACATATATTTTTTTTGTGATCTTAAATATGATATCATCACTCAAAAATAATACAGAAATCCATGGGTGACCCAATGGAGTGTGTTGTGTGAATATTGCATGGTATGTTTCTTTACTTAGCTGATTTTAGAAAGGATTTAAATATGATGGGTATAAAATTCTTCACATTACTAGATAGCGAGAGAAGAGGAGGTAGAGGATGAAAGGGAAAGAAATGGGGAGAGGAGTTATGAGAGAATAGAGAATAGTAGGAGATGGGGGATGGTTATATAATGAATAGGAACCAGAGGTGCAAAACTAATCAGATTCAACAGGCAAATCACAGGAGTTGCACTCATTTACCCTGTGAGAATTCTAATAATTATATAACAGATGTTAACGAGCAGAAATTTACCTTCCTCTAAAAGACCTGTGAATGCAGATCCCTGAATTCTATTCATAAAAGGCATTATGAATCAGGAATTATAGTGCATTTATAGTGCACTGTAATTAAAAAATACTGTAAATGCACATTATAATGCTATATTATAACTGCATTTTAGGAAGAAATTATCCCAGGGTCTAACAATGGATAGAGATGATGGATAGATAGATAGATAGATAGATAGATAGATAGATAGATAGATAGATAGATAGATAGACACAGCTTTTTAAATTACTCTGATCATTTTAATGCACGTATTCGAAGCCTACGTTGCCACACATTCACTGGAGAAGCTAAACATTCTTTTATTATGGGGCTGACCAATGTCAAAATTGTCGGGGCAAATAGGAAAGGAAATTGTACGTAGATATATAAACGTGAACGTTGCACATTACATAGTGGAGCATTATTTGCACGTGCAAATTATAAAAAAGAAGTGATATAAAAATGTAAAAATAAATATTCTGTAATAGAATTTAATGACATCACTACATACACTTTCATAAGGATACCATTAAATCGTGAACGTTTTTACCAATTCCTGTAAATCTGTCCTTCAACCTACTCCATGCAAAATATACAATAAAAAAAAATGTTAAAATTAGTTTATTAAACTAACAGGGCGCAATTTCCTTTAAACATTTAAAGGTGTGTGAGTCATGTGATATAAAGAATTAATATTTAAACTATTTGATATTTCGAATGTCACTGTTTCTATTTACCTTACTTTTTTGAAAAAACGTGCTCATGAATTTAAAAAAATAATGATATATTTATTTATAGATATATATATATATATATATATATAAATATATAATGGAGAATTCCTAAATAAGGAAAAATAAATTATACATCTGTACATTTACTAAATTTGAGTAAAAATAAAGAGAGAGAATATTCAGATTTTTTGTTGAAAGAAACTGGCAGAGGCATGTATTGCTTGGATTTGTTCAGTTCTTTGTTTGGCTCTTTGTGTGAGTGTGTGCTATTTTCAGTATTTTTTTGGTCCTTGCAATGATATTAGTTCTAGTGTGGGAAAATATTATAATTGAGATCTGGTACGTTATTTGCAGGCTTGAAGTTTTTCTTTACACTGGACTGACATTTAGTATAGCCCCGGTGTGAGAGACAATGCCACCATTCATAGCTCTAGACGTAGATTTCAATCGACTTAAGCAGGCACAATGGAACTTGGTCATTCACTGGTTACCCGTATTGTGTTCTCATATTTTCTCTCAGCAAAAGTATAATGACTTGGTATTGTATGGCTGCATAGACAAGGGCCCACAACAAGAGACACTAGTTTTGTCTGATGGTGTGAGAAAGTCGTGAAGGGACCTTTTCTTCCAGATGGTGTTAAATTCAGCTGCCTTTTTAACATTGGCTTTGCACAGCAATCTGCTACTCCCCTTTCACAAAGAAGAAGTCCTAGTTTCCCACTCGTTAACATGCACACTCAGGCAAGCTGCAGCCTCACTCCAACTGTTTTTACAAAGTGGAGTTGTGCTATATAAACTTCATTTGCTCTTTGTCTATTCCCAAGCAAAATATTCATGAACAACTGCATTCTCTGTGCCCTTCATAAGAGGCTAACATTTTGCACTCAGCAGTAGTAAAAAAATAAATAATAATAATAATAAAAAAATGCATTCAGTATTAGTATTATTATTTTAATAAATAATTAAATAAAAAGGTAATATTAAGATAATATGGCTTTTTTTTATCCACAAGCAAAATATTCATGAACGAATACAATTGATGTACCCTTCCTCAAAGGCAAACGTTTTGCATTAAGTGAAAAAAATTTTTTACGATATTAACGATATTAACGATATTAACATTTCTAACTTTGTCCATACTCCCAAAAAATATTTATGAACAACTGAATTTTATATGCCCTTTCGCAGTGGCTAACATTTTCCATTTAACATAAAAAAATATATATATAATAATAATGATAATCATAGCAATATGAAACATATTAACATATATATATATATAGACAGATAAAACATTGCAACATTGCATAACTATAAGGAGATATATAAGATGTAAGATGTGTTTTTATTCATTTTATCTTTAAATCACATTGATGTACAGGGCAATTTTGTTCTTACAATGATACAAGCTTTCTTTACATAATATATATTTTGTTTAAACATTAAGTAATAATACCACAAGGCATACACTCCATTGAGTGCTATTTGTAAACAACAGGCCTCTCAGCAAACATATTGTTGTCTCCAGTAAAGCAGTTTGTAAAAGAATATTGCATACTTTGTAATGTAAATGTTAATTGGGGTAGACAAAGGCTTTAGATAAATAGAACTCGGCAATAACCCCTGAACTTGGCAATAAATGGTAGACAAACAGACACTTAGCAATCAATGGTTGTTTGTACAACCTGTGATTGAAATGTAAATAAACTGGGTCTTCTCTCTGGTAGGATCTACACCAACATGCTTGACATGTGTAAGACAACACAGTGAGTATTAAGGCTTAACAGTGTCCTTAAGATGAGGCAGTAAAACTGCCATGTGATCAAAAGGATACATTGTAAACACAGTTACAGGGCAATTGCAAAGAGTGGCTTACCCTGAAATAAATACATAGGTTACTGGACATCCCCTTACCCCCAACATCACTTCAGTAATAATGGAAGCTTCTAAGGTAGTCATCAAATATTTTGTCTTAGTTCACACAGACAGCATAGAACACAAGTATAGCTTCATATGGGTAGGTGTTACAATGTTAACAGATATGATATGATAGGTTAGGAGGAAGAGCACCATGTATTTACCATGTGTCATATATGATGGTAACCCATAAAATAGGTGTTCAAACTTTCTTGTACTAGCACGAGTGTCTGAGGCCTACTCATAATGCCTTTATAGAAACAAGGACTGAAGCATACTATGCTTGGGTTCACCTCATTCCAAAGGAAACTAATTATGAGAGGCTACATTTACCTTTATTTTAACATTTATTGAGTCGGAGGTTTGTCACCACAATACTGTTGACCTCACAGGTGTGAGAGAACAAGACAAAGAATTGATACGCCTATTTCATTTGCTACAATTTTTAGCTCACCCCATCATTGTGAAAATATTCATTATGCAACAAGAGTATCATAATGCTGACTTGTTTTATTCTTTTTACCAAATCAGGGTTTGAAGCCTTACTAAGATTTTTTACAAGAAAACCCATAGATATCGCTGATATCACAATAACCAAAAAATTTTACAATTTTACTAAAATGTAACCAGTAGGAACCTCAAAAGTATTTTTTTAACAAGCATGTAGATAAGCCCACGGGGCCACATTTATACCCATTTCTCAAGACAAAATTGAAAAAAAAACCCTATACTTGAGAATCATTAAATATTGGAAGCTAGATTGTAATTTGTAACTGTCTCTACATAGGTTTCAGAAGAACTTTAGACATGAGTGTAGGGTATTTCATCCTAAAACTATTCACCAATTTAATGGTTATTCATAAAAATGAATGATATGTCAGGTCATGTCACTAACAAATAAGTGCTACCTGTTCTGGGATCAAAACCTTTTTTATAAAAAATGAAAACTTTCAGTGATAACTGTACTCCAAATTTGCAGTGGAAACTAAAATACACACTTTATTTTTAGGGGAAAAAACATTGTGAAGATCATCAACGTGAGTATATCAGGCCAAATTGTACATCAATTATATCAATTTTATTTGATTAAATATGGAAAATATATTTTCCATTTCCCTTAAATATGCAATATGCAGCAGAATCTCTGTATAAATGCCACCTATGTAGAGTCTATGTAAGACTGCAGAGAATAAATGTCCACGAAACATCCCCAGATATATACTGGCCCAAAAGCACACAGGGTAATTGTGAGCAAAACAGTAATAGTGATAGAGTCAGAGGTCACTGCTTATGGAAAAGTAAAAGCTATATGGACCAGCGTCCTTACCATTATTATTATAATTATTTTAAAAGTATGATAAGGAATAATAATTTATAAACCACCAACTTAATAATCTGATTCTATAACATTGCTCTGTGATGTTTTTTTTCCAATATTTAACCTGAAGAGAAAGAAAGTGGGTCCTGACTTTATGAGGAGGAGGGTGGATCTTTCTTAAAAAATATATATATTTTCTATTTAAGCTGTTAATGACGAGAAACTAGGTAAAAATTAGGTAAGGCGCTACACCTATATCTATAAAATGATATCAATATGTCATTGTTGCCTCTTGCCTTCTTTAGAACTAGCAAGGGTCCTAATGCTATGTGTAGATGATGGAATATTATTTAGTTCATCTCATTCACTTATGCATGGCTTGGTAGAATATCAGCAAACTAGCTGCTAGGCCCCCATGGATTTGGAATTGTTAGCTTCCTAGATCTCTGTTTGAAATTTTATTTTTTCTCGATGTTTACATGCATCTGCATTTTTCAGCTAGCAGTGGTCTGGACAGCCAGTATTTATTCTTAGCCTCCCTATTTAAGCAGCCAGCAGTGACCACATTTATATCAACACAAATACCAACAGGTAAAAAAAAGACATGGATAAAATGTAAACAAAATAAAAATACAATCAATATTTTGTTATTGGGGGGCTGTGTGTAATATTGTAAACAGTATTTTTTTCTAAAATATGAACTTTCTCTTTCAAGTTGAATATCCTAAAAATAAGGTATTCTTCTTATGCATTTTTGTAAAATAAATAAGTCAACAATATAGAGCAGACATCCTGGCAGTATATAAGGTAGCACATGCTAAAAAAAAAGACACAAAGTTGTGTCTTGTGTGATTGTGGAATTCCCTAGTGTGATTATTCATTATTCTTTGATATTTCAAGTTTTACCCAAAGTTCATTTTTAGCTTTGAAAACATGAAAATGGAGATTTAGGTAATTTAACAGAATGCAACAAAACTTATATTGTGCCACAGGGCCACCCAAATAACACACCCATTGTTTGGCAGCTGTCTGGGTATGAGCAGTACCACCAAATAATTTCGTAGTTTACAATTTGCCAAAAATTGATACAAAAAGAAGATTTAAGCTGCTAAAATATTTCTAAGTGCTTTAAAGTTTCCATTTTCTGTGGTCAATCCAGTACATCCCTTGTCCCCATTTTGCCTGAAGTTTGCAAAATAGGACTTTGATAAATTAACCCCAAAAGTGTCATTATTATGCACCCCATTATTCCATTTTCAGTACACTGCCACTGAGGGTAACATCATTAATTATGGAAGGCTTTGTATGTGGAACCATGTATCCTGGGGCATAGCACAATTATTATGTTATAGCTATGGAAGTATATTGGTTATAATCCAGTTCCTGGCAGACTATGAGTTAAATCCTTATCTATGGCCAAAATCTAGGTTTCCCTTTGTCTGAAATGTCAATGTTGTTTTGGAAGCTCTTGGAATTAGGCTTTGAGGCCTATCATTGCTATTATAGGTAACAGTTGGCATTCAAAGCATACATTAAAAAAAAATATTTGTTAAATTGACAAAGCAGTTTTTATACATCAATAGGTCTCTACTTATTTTTTTGATAACTACAGAAGTAGCACAAATTCTCTGCAGTGTCACAATTCTCATGTATAATTCAGGTTGAAGAACTTGAATTTGATGATATTGTTGGCCAAGGCGCATTAAACATTAAAGAAAAAAATAATGATGTTGGCGAAATAATTTTTGTGGAATTCCCTACAATTTTGTTTAAGAGTAAGGGTATGTTTTCTATGAATTAAAAACAAATTCAGTTATATATATATAAAAAAAGAAAATATGTGACCTCATCACAGGCTCTGGAGGTGTTGTCAATACACTTCTAAGAGTCTGAGAACAATTCTATAACCGGTAGATATATTGTTTTAACTGGTATTTTATTTATGGTGTCCCTTTTTAATATATACATTATATATACACACACATATATATATATATATATATATTATATTATAATATTGCTATTAGTGCATTTATATTCCATTGCCTAATTAAAGATACCCTTGATGCGCATCTTAGCAGTTCTTAAAGGAACACAAAGCAGACAGTGTGTTGCTGCTGAACATTTGGTGCTCTCATTGGGGAGCCTGCAGATGGCTGTGGGTGGGAAATGCCTCCACTTTCTTCAGCATGGAGATGAGTGTGGTTTGGTGCACTTGATGTGTCTCACCCCCCACCCCCTCCCGCAAGGCTGTCTGTCACAGGCTGCCGGGGCATAGCTTTGCCACTTGCCCCCGAGCGTGGGAATAGGAGCGTCCAGCCGTTCACATCTCCTGCATTCCGTTTAAACCGAATCAATTAGGCAGGACAGACCCCCCCCCCACCCCCTCAATCTCCTCTCCCCCCTTTCCATTTTTGTCACTTCTGTCTACGTCCTAATTATTTCAGTTTGGGATGCCAGAGCTGTCTCCTGGATAGATTTGATCAACCTTAAACAACAACAGAGAGAAGTAGAGGAGGAGCACACGTGGGGTTTTGGCGTAGATACCACTTTCATTTCCAAAGCTAGAAGCGAAGTAAGACAGATCACTTTTAACCCTTTGCCATGAGGGGGGGGCACTCAGAATGGAAAAAAAAAATATATATATACATACATACAGTATATATATATATATATATATACATATACACACACCAAGTTTCACAAACTATCTGATGCTAAGGTCAATATTTCATTGAAATTAGAATATATTTTATTATGTATTTAAGTTTATATGTACATGTATATATATATATTACCAGCAAGGCCTAAAGAGTGTGGCAACTCATTGAATTCACTGGCGAAAAGGTAAATGAAATACTTTGTATACATGAACATGAAAAGTTGCATATACATTACCATCTGCACCATCTCCACGTGGGGGATTAGACAGTAAAGCCAGCAGCACCTTTCATTTCCGTGCTGTGATTTGTGTTTAAATGAAAGGACATACAATCCACTCTCAGAATGGGATACATTAACCTAGCTGAGTTTAATGTTTGCGGCTTCAGTCATAGAAGCCAAGTCCCTTCTGTGTCTTCATTGATTCTCCTCCGAGGTCTGATGATCTGGAAGGAGTTTTTACTTTCGGTTATCTAGCTTTATGAAGACCCATACACTCATACAGCTAGATAACCAAAGATAACAACCACTTCCACACAACTCATATTGAAGGAGTATCCATATCCAATACTCTACACATCACTCTCGGTGTCTTGTAACAATGATCTCCTTTGCAAACACATTGCTTCTTGATTGTGCTGGATATATCTCAATAAGCATCCAAAAGAAATCTGTTGCCTTCAAAGTTGATTCCCAACTTTGCTCCTGGCAAGTTATTCCCATAGTGATCATCACCATATTTATATATGAGTGCCAGAAATTTGAAAAATTCAAATCAGCTTCCAAGGTGCATGGAGAAAAATCCATCCCTTCCAGGCCTCTATTTGCATTGTAAATCGCCTCTTCTTCACCAACGACCCCTTTAACAATTATAAAGATGTGAAGGCTTCTGCTCTGTGGAGCTCAGTCCTCCTGAAGAAGAAATCCTATTCCAGTCCAGAGTGACAAGATGATTCAATGGTCTGATCTTGATCCTCTCACATTATACAAGGAAGGGCTTCCCCCCCACCTCTTCCTCAAATGGTGGCAGCTTCATCACACTGTTTCGTGTGTGCTGTGGTTGTGTGTTTTAGGGGGGAGCTCCTCGCAGGACTCGTATGTTCTTAAAGGAGGAGAAGAAGAAGACGAAGGAGATTCCGTCTAGCTTGGCTTGCTGTTGCCACCGGTCTGGAAAAAAAGGAGAAAAGGGCCATCATTGGAGGAGGGGGTGAGGATGTAAAGGGAAAGAGGGAGGGGAAGGAGGGGGGACTTTTCATTGCCAAAAATGTGGACCAGCCCGGCAAGGTTAAAGGTCCCGGACAGCAGGACACCAAGGTAATCATGATGTCATGACAAAAGAAGATCTCAAGTACACGGCTAAGGATATGAATGAGTGATCAGCAGCGAGCTACACATCGCGATCAGCACCACCAGCCAGGGACAGCTCCCAGCTCCTCTCCAGTGCTGCACCCCAGCCCTCGGCCCTCCACCTCAGGGAGGCTCATAGACATCAGCCCTGGTGCCCGTGGCTACATTGGGGTCTTTCTACAGACCTGGAGTGGGGGACGCCTCTCTCTTCCTGCATCTCTCTTCTGCTTTATGCGTTAATGGGAGGCACTTTCCCATTGCTTTAAAGCAGGGCCTTGCCTGCTTGAGACTGAAAACCAAATCTGTGACCCGCAGACAACCGGGTGTGTAATTTCATTAAATCTTTCATCAGAATGCAATGCTTTTAATTTTACTTTGTCTCTGCTGTGCTCATGAGCTATGGTTCTACACAGGTAGAGATTCTCTAACCCCCCCCCCCAATGTGGGTAAATGACTGAAAGTGCATGTACCAATGTATATGTATGTGTAACATGTACATGTATACATCGAGCTGGAATGATGGGAAACCTACTTGTATGAATCACTATATTTTTAGAACACACGTTTCTAAATAAATAAATAAATAAAAATCCAAGAAAACAAGAATGCTTTGTTAACTTGATTAACATTCGGGCTGAATCGTCATTTTATTTTGTACCTGTGTATTGCTTCTTCATGCAGCTCAGACTAAAAAAATAAAATGCTACAAACTCCATACATCATATCTGCTTTATTTAACCTGCCCCATATGCTTCAGTTAATATAAAATATGTTAATGCGTTACCATGATCACAATAAAATACTGATACAATGTCAAGAACAGGTTATCAGGATGTGACTTCTGATTACTAATACAATACAAATTTGGAGGTTTCATGGAGTAGTTCACATGATTATTATATTATTATTGTTGTTATTATTATTTAAAGCTTTTGTAATACATAGATTATATACGTTTATGTATAGGGGGCATACTTGTAAATCTATGTTCGTTATACATATTACATGTGTGTACATACATGTGTGTGATAAAAAGCTATGTAGACATATACATATCTAAACCTGACATATAACGTCAGGTTTACTGAATGATAAACCCAGCACGTGATCATTTCATGGCGTAAAACTCATATGCATTCCAACGTGGGGAAAGGTGAGTCTTTATGTCATGTAACCTCTAATTCAATCCAACACAATACCCAGTTCTGCCCCTTTCAATCAGGACCACCCTTACCATGGTCAGGTGCGCTGTGTACATATGGATGATTGGGTTCCTGGGTGAATATGTGGTTGAGTGGATGGATGATCGCGATAGAGATTGGGAAATAGATGTGTTTATTTACAGATAACTACTAAAGTACCCATCTGAAGCACATGATAGATATACATTCCCAAAACAACAGCCTACCTACAACCATTCGTTTTATAATCCAGAAAAATGTCATACAAGAAGAGCTATGATTATATATGTGAGGACATTATATCGTCTATTATATCGTCTTATAATAGTATGCTCAAATCTAGCATCCCTTGCTGCGTTCCATGCTGTACTCTGCTCATCTGAACCTATACACCCCCTATCACACATACCGATTCACACTGCTTTGTACCGTCCACCCAGCAAACAGTAGCCCTTTCCACATTCCAAACACCCTATAGAGTGACTGCACCTATAATTCTATGCTGCCTGTGACACTTAAGGATATGGAGCAATCCACACCTATTAAATGGGCCTATACATAAAATAAGTATACAACAATGTTACACAAGTGACCTACAATGTAGAATTCGTAGTCCACCGAAGTACCGCCTTAATATCTGAATATACAGTTTGCAAATAGTATGTTTATTTAGTTACCTATTTAGATTTACACATTATATGGTCATACACATGACGATGGGTCTGCTAATACTGCTAATATTTAGAGAATCACTAAAATAACAGTGAAATATCCCTGACAACTGGTCAAGACTTTGTACGTTGCTTGGATCTTTCTCCTATTTTCTTTTGATCAACATGATCACGTATTACATTATAATTAACATCCATGTGTACAATTAACTCTTCCTATTTCATCTGCAAAACTGGGTGGAAAATATGCTTACTGGTAATCAGAGTGACGTCACATAAAGCGCTCTTATTGGTCGTAATGTGGCTATTAATTGCTAAGATTTAAAGTGACCACAGCTCAGTCTCAGTGCAGCTCCACTGCTAGAATAGGGATAACGCCATAAACTATATCATTAAATTCCTCATAAAGCATCCAATATTGTAAACGAATAATTGCAATCATTTATATATCACCATGTCTTAAGTACAGTTTCTAAATGCATCGTGCCTTTTTGGCAGATATTTAAATTTATTGCAATTAAAAGGGGGAAATAACAGACGAACACACTAAGACACTAGAATATAATAAATACACACACACACATTTATATATATATATATATATATATATCACTTGACACTGGACAAATATACTGTGCTATAAATAAATTATATTGATACAACTAATCACAGCAATATATTTACCTTTTAATAGGTTTCAGAGCATCTCTGGAATCTGTAAGGTAACCTGTAAATAAATCAAAAAGAAAAAAATAAAGTGACAACACGCAAATAGGGTGTTATTACACACATACACAAGCTTTTAGGTAATGCTATTTCTAAAGAGATATTTTAATTAACAGAATTATGTATTTTATGAATTCTAAACTGTAATCGTCAAAACCAAATAGCAATACATGAATGAAAGTCATCATTATGAATCCATCATCACAGGCACAATTTAATTTCAGATATCATTTAAACTGTCATTAAACGAGGGTGAGTGTTAAATTGCACAGCAGTAGCTGCATTATGCAAAATATCCAGATAGACGGCAATTCAACCTAAATATTAATATTAACAAAAGATCCTGCATCACCTTGTATAACGATGACAAAAGCATTCGAGGGTTTTACAAAATCAAAACATGGATTTGGTCAGAATACATGTACAGGAACAAAATAATATTTGATCTTTGATGTACCACACGAATATTAAAAAATGTACACGTGAGAATAAGGCATTATAACATTTTGTTTTGACTTGTGTTGCATGTTAAGTCTTTCTAGATGTAAGTCTGAGGCTCTGATCACAGAGAAACTGGAGACTGGTGAAAAGGGCATGGGCCTAATTTATAGAGTCACTTGAAGCAGCCCAAGGCTTGAATTAATATGTCTCTGGTTTCTAGCGTTGACATTGACCATGGCATTGTATATATATATATATGTATATATATTATATATATATATACATACATATATATATATATATTATATATATATATAAACATTGAGAAATATGACCTACCACAGAGCCATAAAAAATAATAATTTAATTGAAAAAAATCATATAAAATGTCTCCGCAATTCTACCTCTAAATTTTCTTTAAAAAATTGTACTTAATGGTGCATCAGAAAAGAAATTCATGTATGATGTCTCAGAAAATCTACCTTTAAAAATGAAATCAAATAGCATTAGAATAGATAGGTCTTATAATGTAGCTGAACAACAGACTGTACATGAGGTTGGAGAAATAATTTCTGATGAACTCTTGTAAATTGGATCCTTGCAATTTAAGTTTTGGCTCCAGTACAGTGATTGGTGGATTTAATCACTCGTATCAGGTCAGATGATCTCCAGGGTAGAAACAAAATGTGTTCAGAACCACATATCCAGTAATGAGATAAAGGCCTTTTGAATTTTCTCCCTCGAGAAAAGGATATTTTATCATTTTTGTATGAACATTGTATCAAGATTTTGTTCTCCAGCTGGAGGCCCTTAGCTGAACGTTTGACATAGTCTATACAGGACATTATATAGCAACAGGTCTATTCTAAAATGTTCTTACTCAATTAAAAGGTACAGGCAGAGTTCCCCTAGTAATGCTTGTAACAGATACTTAGCTTAACCTCCAAGGCAAGCAGAGGTATGTGCCTGGAGGTATCAGACACAGACAAGAAGTCTTAGACAAAATCTGTAAACTAGGAAATCTACCACCAGCTATAGAACAAAATACAAACATCTGATGAAAATGAAAGGTACTTACAGGGCAGGTAAAAATAATTATCCACAAATACTTGGATCTTCAGAAGAAAAGCATGAACATTCTCACAATAAAACATCCCATCTCACCAGTAATAGAGAAATGATCTCCTGTCTCCAGAAATAACTCAAAGCGAGGAAAAACAATCCTTATTAATCCCATTGAATAGTTTCTTGTTTAGTTTATTTTGAAATATCAGAGTCATTTCCCCCTCCAAAAATGGGGGAGGAGGAAAAAGCCCCCTCGAGATATATGCTTAATAAACCTTGCGCAGAGAGTGAAGTGTTCTGGAGAAGGGGTCTACAAGTTTTTGGTGGGGCTGGACAAGGTCTAATCCAACCCTCTCTGCTGAGGAGGACGTGCTCTGAAATCTAACCAGTTCCCCTAATTCTTTTGTTACTGGTGAACTGAAGCCTCATTGTCCATCCATTGGCACGGTCCTTTTCAGTTCCCACTATACGTTAAGCATTGCCACAGATAATGAATTTGCATCCAAACCTCTCAAACAGTCCTCATGCGACAGACGGAACAAATTAGAAATGTCTGGGCTGCTCCTATCTCCAGAGCAGGAGTCTAGAATAGACCTGTAAACTGGTGTGGATTCCTAGAATCCACCTTCCAACTCAATAATGCTAATAATAATAATAATTTACCTAATAATAATAATATTTTTATTTTAAAAAATGATTTTAAGAAAAAACATATTGCAATAGCCGTTTGGGTGCCTTTATGTGAACACATTCACCTTTTGTGAAGCAGGACACTGGTACCGATCTAGGACCCAACGAGTTAAAAAGTAGCTCCCTATTCAAAATAGTCTAAACGATATGGTCAAACAATAGGCAGTCGAATAGTGACAAAAGGGTTAAGTATGTCCTGAAGGCGAGTCATGCGTTAAAGTATGGCGAAGTCATATACAAGAAAGACAAGGCTATGTTAGAGAAACCAGGTGCGAAGTCCTGTCCGTGGGAGAAAATAATAACAGGGGGTGGGGGGGGGGACTGGAGCAAATTTAAATTGGCTTCAATATTGTGAATGTTAATGAGAAGTGAAGGGAGGCGATAATGAGAGAGACAGGACAAGGAGAGACAGAGCAAGGGAAAAGGAGACATGATGAAATGAATGGGCTGTAATGAAAGCATACAGAGTGGAAAGATAGAGGAGAAAGGGAAAGAAAATGAATGAAAGGGGAAGAAAAAAAAGAGAGAAAGAGGAAGAAAGAAAAAAGAAAGGGGAAAGAAGAACTATGACCTGTGTTGTTAAAGAATAAATACTAATAATAAAAACAACAATAAGTATTATTAGGAAATGCAATATATCTGATCCAGGGCCCGGCTGTTCTATAGGGAGCTCTGCACAGGTGTATTTAGACTGCCTCTGCCCTCCACTGCATTGTGTTTTACAAACAACAACCACAAATATCATTCATTGGGGTTCGAAATATGGGTCGTATGACTGGGAAAAGAGTCAAGGATGTGTTATACCAGGTAGACGATAAGACAGATTATCGTTATGTTCCCATACAGTATGTACACCGCTGGGTTATTAGATATCGAAAAGCAGTTTCCTCCACGGTCCTCACTCAGATCACCCGAAGCCCAACCACTCAGTATTAGTTCAAAACAATGCATATGGGTTCGGGGACTGCCTATAGGTTCAGGTGATGTGTATGGATTTAGGGGATGTGTAGGGGTTCAGTGACTGCCTATAGGTTCAGGTGATGTGTATG
The DNA here is from genome assembly GCA_009364415.1 of Spea multiplicata. Classification (NCBI taxonomy): domain Eukaryota; kingdom Metazoa; phylum Chordata; class Amphibia; order Anura; family Pelobatidae; genus Spea; species Spea multiplicata. The sequence goes on along the minus strand of VKOC01000001.1, from coordinate 52,581,522 downwards.
GATTTAGGGGATGTGTAGGGGTTCAGTGACTGCCTATAGGTTCAGGTGATGTGTATGGATTTAGGGGATGTGTAGGGGTTCAGTGACTGCCTATAGGTTCAGGGAATGTGTATGGATTTGGGGATGTGAATGGGTTTAGGGCCTGTCTATAGGTTTAAAGCGAAAGGATCCCAATACATTTCCTGTATTGTATTGTAGGATATGGGCTCGAGCTATTTAAGCACCTGATTCATTTTGCTGGCATTCCGCGCTTCCTTCTCCCACACCCTTTCTTTCTTTCCTTCTTTCTTTCTAGTTATCCTCCCATCTATCAGAGTAACACAGGAATGTACACTGAATAGTAACCGCGAGCAATGAATGGAACAGTTACATTGAAACACAATACCTTCTTCCACCCTTACGGTGCCGAATCTCTATTATACGCTACAACAAAGCGTGTGTGCCCGTGAGACCGCGGCATCATTCTCTACTTTCACACTACCCTCCGTATATCTCTACACCCATCTAGTATCTACCTATGTTTTTATTTACATGGCTGCTTCCGCACCTACACTTATATATGTATACATATATACACACACATATATGTATCTGTACATATATACATGTATATTTATATATATATATATATTTATATATACACACATATTGTATATATATATATATGTGTACACATATACATGTATGTATGTAATATATAGTATATATATATATATATATATATATATATATATAATCCCTACAGATGCAGAATGGCTGTGCAGCAGAGTGTTTCATGCTACGTGAGGCTCCGGAGTCCCCTTGTGTGGCCGCACATTCTCCATCCCTCCTTCCCTCCCTATAAGTCGGGCTCCGTGTGTCAGAGCTCTGCCTCCTCTCCGCCAGCTCCACTCTCAGCCTCGCCAGTGAGGTCACGTCCAGTGACGTCACCAGCCTTGCTCCCGCAAGCCTGTGCTACATTTACATACATCAAGAAAATTAGGGCATTAAAAATATATGCTAATCCGGCTCACTATTGGATCCGGGTCCCCCATCCTTTTCATTTACAGAAAATGTTGATTTTTTTTGAAATGGGGAAAAAAAAAAGGTTCCTAAAAAAAAGAAGAAGAGGAAGGAAAATCCAAAGATGAAACTAAACGCTGAGATGCTAGGAGAGGATTTTAAGTGGCTTTCGGTGCTGCTGAGGAGTACAGCTTGCAAGAGGACCAGTTTATAGGGCTGGATACATCAATGAATAATAACATCGCCCTTGCGCCATTTGCCTCTCCTGTTCCTGTTGGTTCCAGTCTGTATTATTTTTAAATACTGATGCATATGTAAAGGTATATTTGCATTTTTTTTTCTCTCTCCCAATGTATTATTAACCCCTTCTGCGCTAGGGGCGTGTACAACCCATTGCCAGCAGTGTTATGACCCTCAAAGGGTTAAAAGACATTGACACGTTTAATACATTAAAATTACTAGCATGTTGGGTGCTGTGAACAAGTTTGCTTCTTTCGTTTGTCTGAAATTAATGTTGATGTACAGTTCTTTTTCTTATTAAGATGATATATTTTCAAAAGGTAAATGTAAGAAAAAAGGTAAATGTAATATTTATATAAAATATATATTTTTAAGATCTAACAATTGAGGACTCCAATGACTTTGATATATAAATATATATTTATATATATTTAGTTATTGCATTGTTTCGATTTTAAATTATTAATATGTAATGTGCTATAGTAAGTTAATTTCTATTATTTATAGTGTCAAAATTAAATATTTAAACCATAAATAAATCACACAATTGCATCCTCAACTGACCAGGTTATAATATAGATAGACATCGCAAAGAAATATTATATTCCGTTGATTTATGATGCAATCCCTTATTTAATTTAAACGATCTGGCTAAAATTCCGGATATAGTGTTTATAATGGAAGACGTGTCACAAATCATACTTTTTTGGAGGCCTCGTAGGGTCTTATCATAAAAATGCACTACTTTCCTTCTATTGTTGTGTATAAACCCAAGAAAGCAAAATAAATACAAACGACAAAAATACACAGATTACAACAGAAGCAAAAGCCTAGGGCACTCTCATCACTCTTTACTTACCTGAAGGTGGACAATTGGCAAAACGTGTCCCTCCCTAAAGAGTGTTATGCAAATGCATCTAGGTATATATATAAGAAGATCAGAAATAATACTAATAAAATAATAATGATGATGATAATAATAATAATAACAATAATAATAATAAACAATAGAAAGGTGCCTTTGATCTATTAGTGTCATTAACCGTGACAAAGACAGGTGAATTTTAAAAACTGGTGGTCTTTCTGGTATCCTAAATATTTCTGATATACAGTCTCCGGTCTTCCCCTGCGACTTACATATCTCTAACCGTGGTATTCAGAAGGTAGACATCCGACACTATATAGGTACATTATACCCATCTCCAAAGCTATATGTGTGTGTGGATAGATTAGGTATAGGTAGACAGGCAAACCCATGTATATTTTAAACACAAGCACACACAGATATGTGTGTGTGTGTGTTCTAGTTGCCTATGTATGCTCTTACACAAAATATTATCTAGATGTTCTTTTATGTGTGTGTGTTCCTTGTGAGTTCAGCCTGGCACAGGGCCGATGACTGTGTGTGTCCCTATGGTCCGCTCTACCGTGTAAGCCAGGTGCTCGTGGTCGTCTCTCTGGCCATAGAGTGTTGCACGATTCCCACACTACCTGGGGCTGATCCTGCTTACCGCGGGGGTCGGTCCTGGCTTGGATGCTGAGTCTGTACGGGGTGCAGGTATCCTTGGCATGGATGCATATACTTCTCTTTGGGCCTGTGCCCTATTTGCCTGGGCCACAGCTATGTCACATTCTGCCTCTAGTGTTAGCTGTGCTTGAACCCGCTCCCCCTTGTCTCCCCCTCTCTCATTTCTCCCCCCTGCCCTTCCTTCCACTCCTCCTATCCATTGCCAGACAGCCAGGAAACTAAGTCCCTACGAATCACAGCAACAGTGACTGGCATTTGAATAAGAGTTTCATCCCTCCGAACACCTGACTTTTAAACCAGTTTCAACACCCTAAACACTGAAGACATGTCTGTGTGTTTCACAGTAACCAGAAGCGCTGTTAAATTGAAAGACCCAAAATAAAAAAAACAACAACCCAATACTGTACTGGTACCACCAGCCATTATTAATCACCACCTGCCCATTGAATTTCCCACATTTAAAAGGCCGATCACTATAATGTTCCTTATCAATAATCATGACGTCTACAAGCCATTAGTTGTCTCATATATATATATTTTTAACCATGTTTCTACTATATTTTCTTTATTCCCAAATAATATTTCTAGATATAATTTTAACGCAATTTCATTGTATACTTTACTGATATAATAGCTATATAATAAATGCTGTCCGATTCATAGATATTTGTTGGTTTAATAATTTAATTTACTCTTGTACATAATTATCCGGTAGATTTGAAATAATAAAAAAATAATGTTTTATAAAATTTACTATTTGCTCCCTAGATTAAATTATTACTAATGGATTTGCTTGTAACAAAAATGTGGATTTTATCATAGAATCAAAGATCTCTGCTAAGGTGTTTTTCAATGTAGACATTTTTAGCGTTTTTCTCTCAAATATCAGACTGTAAGAATTTGGCCACATATAAAGTTCATACGTATATGATATATTTATATAAAGGTCTGCAAAAGGTTTGATGTGAAATATGTTTGGTATTTTTCACACTCCGAATTTTTTTTTTACAAAGATTCTTTTCTTATTGCATTATATTAAATAGAACGAAAAGTGTATGTGTAAATATACAGGAAAGATATGTATTTTACTTAATATAACAGGTATAGGCGTAAGGTAAATTTGGGAATTATGTGTGAAACAGCGTTGTGGGGAAGGAACATTTTTGTTGTAACAGATTAAGCAGCAAAATATTTTAAATAATTTAAACATCACATTTGTCAAGTAGGTTGCGGTTTCAAGGAATCAGTAAACCTAAATGAACCATTTTTATTGTGTCTGGTTCATTGAGTGATTTTGATCTTTAAATTTAATACTTGGCGATTGTTCGTGAACGGCTAATGTTTCATCGTGATATATAGAAGTTCTGTTTTACATATAATTTTGACCTTCATGTGCACAACTAATTATCAGACTTTAGGTCTGTATTTGAAACACATCATGCACACTGAAGATCACGGCTTGGCTGTAATGATGAACTTCAGTTGTGTATTCTCCACATAAAGAAATGTTGCGAAAAGAAATTGCAAAAAAAAACGAAAAAAAAAACTGCAATTATCTTCTGCATAATGCTGGTTCCTCAGCTTGTAGCATTTGTGGACTTACAGCAAATAATTGCCTGAATCGTGGCTCAGCGGGTGTTTGGTTGACGGTTAGATCTTTGATGCTCTAGCTCTATTGCTGGGGATATGTGGTATATTATGGGAGGATGGGGGTGGTGTCTATACTATCTCTGTAGATTTCTACAGGCACAACTGGCTGTGGTGAAATAGCGACACCTGCTGGCCAAAACAGATAGAACAAGTAGGTCAGGAGTTGAACGCAAGTACTGTAGGTAAAACAAATCTTTCAAAATCTTCAGTACATATGAAAAGGACGAGATTTATTTTCGCATTTTTAAACTAAAAATGTAATGCTGACTAGCAAAAGCAGCTAGTCGAACATGTTTGTAAAACACTATTAATAGCTAAACAAAATGCACATTTCGCTAAATCTATTGATAGCGGATTATTACTTAACTATCATTTCAGAATAATATTCTTCAGACACCCCCTTTGAAGATATTAGCGATAGATCTGTTACTGCGCATACATGCTGAAAATCATCGACTAAGAAACAATGATTCTTTGTAAAGTATTAAATAAATCCACGCTCCTACTGGGCTTTACATTTTTTTTATAATACGCAAATACATTTTACCATTTTTACAACAATAATATTTGCATTTAATCATTACAAGGCTCCGCTAACGATTATCCAAATTGTATCTCGTGTAATGTTATCCTACAAAATATCATACTGCGCATTTGTGCGCACTCGGGTAATTTTTATTCCCATGTATGTTGTGCGTGTTACATATATACACACACACATATATATCTATATATCTATATATAGATATATATGCAATATATATATTCAATATCTATCAAATTTACAGCAGATAAATTGTGTACATTACAATATTGTTACACTGTACACCTTGGCGTAGTTTTGTATTTTTGTGCATGTCTGTTCATACAGTATGGAATAGAACCATCTCAGGAGGGGACTTGCTGAAAACCTGTAGACTTCTTTTGGTCCCTCCTTTATTCATCAGTGCTAATAAAGCCCTCTAGGTCTCATTATTTAACGCATGACACGCTATGCATATTAAGCAGAGCCTAATATTTCCAGTCTACGCTTTGTAGAATTGCAAATGAGGACATTGGCCATCCTTGGGTTGAACTGCTCTGTCCCCTGCACTCCAATAGTTACAAACCACCTCCACTTTGGATCAATCTACCACTCTACACTTTTACACCCTTTGATTACCAAGAGCTGGGGATAGATAGATAGATAGATAGATGATAGATAGATAGATAGATAGATAGATAGATAGATAGATAGATAGATAGATAGATATTATACGTAAATTGATCATAGTTACAATGTAGCATGTGTAGCATCTGTGCAACGGGCACATCAGATCCAGGTGTAAACCAACTCCCCAGGTAAAAGCGCACGAAGTATTCTTAACCTTTTGAAAGCCAAAGTGTTTAGCAATACAGATGAGGCACCTATTGATACTCAGGAAGGTTGATGGTTGATGATACATTTGTATTAAGATATACATTAATGTATTAGGCATTTGTTTTCAAGAAACGCTATTCATTTTGCTGAAAATTTCCGGACAGAATCAAGGCTCCTGAATATATATTATTTGCATTGGCACTATTTGTATTATTGTGATAAACAGATGTGTGTGTTTTTCTCTATAGCTGTCCATAAGAAAAAAAAAACGCGTTTGCTCCGTGTGATAAGAGAAAAAATATTTTATGTGAACATAAAGAGCCATAGCTTCGTGTAAATCGAAAATTTCGTTTCACGTATAACGCTAACACCCAGTGATGGCTGTTTAATTCTAAGTTCTAAGTGCAGGTTTGGTGCTGACTGCATCTCAGACTTCGCATAGTCGCCCAGGAAGCATCCCCACGCTGGTTATACAAAGGTTTCATCATAAAGAGAACACAGGCACAGAGAGTGCTGAATATTCATGCCAGATAATGAGCACAGCTCTGCCCTTGTCATTCTACTTACCCCAAATAATGCCAATGGAGATGAAGGCCCACAGCCCACAGCTTCATGTCTGATGCCCAGTTTCCCCAGCACTGGGGTGATTGGAGCTTTGTGCTGTTCTCAGGAACCAGTCGGTGACTCTCCAGATATTAGAGAAGAGGACAGGTCTGTGAGATGCCAGCAAAAGGAAAAAAAGAAACCCTCTGTAACCCAGATGCATTAACCTGGGCTTAGTTCTCTGCACCAATGAGTACAGGCAGCTGCCTTTCAGCACTAACTCCCAACTGCCCAGAGGATGCAACAGTACAGGAGATGTCTCTGGTTACTCTTGGGCTTATTACAAATGCAAGCCTCTTTAAAAAGGGACAATAAGCAGTTCACTGCCTTGGCATATGCAGCTAGAATTTACTTTCTGGTCCTCAGTTTGAGTTTAATGATTAAGATGCCGCAGTTCCACCTCCAATCACACAACACTTCAATCCTCTGTCCAATGGTAGATATTCAAGTACCTTTAGTAATGTCAACAACGAAATATCACTTCTGGGTGCGAAATCACACACTGCAGACCCCAAAAAATAATTTAGAAGAAAAAAAGGCTTGTATACCTAGTTCAAAATCTAGACTGAAGTGCAAATTGTTTTACGTTCAGATTGACCCATCACTAATTCACCCATCACTTGTCAGGTGCAATGATTCCTTTGTCCTTATAGTGAATATTGATGGCAGTACTTGCCACCTGTGCACACCCTGAGTCACTTAATTCCAAACCCAAGGAAAATGCCCCCCCCCCGTGAAAAGATAAACAATACACTAATCACATGGAAAGGTGGGGCTTCATGGTCTCCATTTACCGAAGAGGTGGAAGTTGGGGATGTTTCTCTCACCAGCTTTAACTCCTGCCCCGTTACCCTCCCCAAAAAAACACACCTGCACAGTGTATTCCGCTTCTTTCTTTTTTTAATTTCATTTTAATACAATATGTCGGCACTCATTTATCAACATATCTAATCCCATCAAACACATATATATATATATATATATATAGTATATATATATTGCAATATTGCTACATCGATCTTGTTATATACTGTCAGATTTACATGTGTTTAAATCATGTATACTTTGGTAGACATATTATGAATTTTGAATGTGTTATTGTGTTGATCGCACTTGGAAACAAACTTACAATTCAATAGCCAATTTAAGAAATAAAAATAAAAGCGCTAATCAGAATCGCTTTTAGAAACCCCGACTTTTCAAATGGTACAAAATATGAATTTTCTTATTTCTATCCTTAATAGTTCAAATGGAGCAAGATTGAAGAAAGAGTGGAATTTGTTTGTACCAGACTACCCGGGTATGAACTACACTAATAAATTGTTACATTATAAAGTACAAATTAATTTAAAAAAGCTATTTTTTAATTCAATTAAACGAAACATGTTTGTAAATGCATCCAGAAAACATCGGATGTAAGAAAACATCTGACGCTAGAATCCATCAAGAATGCGGCTTTTAGTTTTTGCAGCTGAGGTCCAACTTATCCAAGTTGGACCTCAGTAATCGTTGTCCAAATATTATGCATTAGAACACAAACTTTAAAAAATGTCTATAATTCTATAACATGCACTTAATTATGTTACTTACAAGATAGTGTTACTTGGACTGGTAATTTGTATGTTTCACTTTAAATGTGATTAATTCACCCTATTATTCCCTAATGTCGATTAGGATTAGAAACTAATTTGTCGAAACATAAAATGTATTAGCGCACAATATACATGAAGTGGTAAACTATTCTAGAGATTTTAATACAATAACTACTTTTCTAACATCGAGATGTAAACGAGATCTGTATTAATAATTGTCTCAAAATGTAATAAAATGTCAAAAAAGTCTAAAAGTTTGGCTCCATATGGTAACTATAGTTAAACTATAGTTAATCAATACATTCTGCATCCGCATGTAAGTAAAATTATAAGGCTAAAACACTAAATTAATAAAATAAATGCTTCTGAAAATATTTTCGTTTTTCATCTGATTTCTACAATATGCCAAATAAACCATATCTGATGTGTTTAATTTTAGAAGAGATTTAACGAGCATACCATTTTTTTTTTCATTGAATTGGCGTATAGTTGATGCAAAATTGTATTAAAAACAAGCAATGATTTCGCAGAATTAGACCAGCAATGGCTTCTTGTACAATGCGCCACTTGGGATAAAATGGCTAAATACCTGGCGAATAATTGACAGCTTTCACTGTGTGGCGGAGACAAGTGTATAAAAAAAAACAAAACAAAACAAAAAAAAACTTTTAATAACTTTTTTAATAATAAACAAATTCTGAATGTAAGCATCCTATTCCCTATAAATTCGTCCTTATTTAGTATAGTTGGTGATATGATCGCCCGATGTGTGTTTTGATTTGGAAAGAGCATTTAGTAAATAGACAGGCATATTCTTCAACATAAGACACAAATGGTTTCATTATGGCCTAGTTGTAGCACTGAGAGGGTTTGGAATAAGGATACCTGTACCTTTAATTATAGCACTAGGACTACCTGCAGAGTAACCCTTTCTCTGCCAGACTCATAATAGTTATTTAAAATATGTAGATAACAGATGGAGGTATTTCAATGCAATACCTCCATCTGTTTATCATTTAACTTGCATGTTATTGGTACGTAGGTGCTGCTTATATGCGTATTCACTTTTAATTATATTCACTTTTAATAATATTCACAAAATCAGAAATACTTATTACTTCTCGTTAAGCAAGAACAAAACATTGTTTTTGTAGGGCTTGCAGCATATCCCCATTGTAAAAAAAAAAAAAGACACAATTCCAATACAGCATTTATTTATTTTAATCAATTAAAGGTAAGGTACAGCCATTGGGTAAATTAGTCATAATGGGCAGCCAGATCATAGGTTCAGTATTTAGAGGCTGGAGTTAAATGGCCGATCTCTCCATAAGCAGACAAAAAAAATGATAAGGCTGCAAACACTCTGTCAAATGTCATCCCAAGGGTTACTTATTAGAGTGTTGTGGAAACCCACGGATTCACGAGGCCTGGTATTATATAAGATACAATATATAAATAATAATATATATATATATATATAGATCATAAATAATATATATAAAATATTATATATTATATAATATATATATATATATATACAAATACATATAAAATGCATACATTCAACATTGAATCTTTTATGTTAATGCAATCAGGATAACTAGAAATGTAACATAGGCTGGATGAGCCCAGATTCCCCTTTTAATGTTACACATTGCATACATTTAACAGAAACATAGACGATTTCTTAAAAACAATGCCTTGCAGTTCTCGCTTATCATGCAGTTAATCAATGCTATTTCACTAGCTCCTTTTTCAAATTAATTTAGAACACTCAACGTTCTATTAAACACAGCTAATAGTTTTTTGCACTATACCTTGCTCCGATTTTTAAGGCATGCAGTGGATATCCACGTTTTGCTGAATTTTATTGCGTGGGTTTGTTTTTTCTATACAAGGCTTTCCGTTGTACCGGGCTCGGAATCATCATTCGACGACGTTAATTAACGAAATGCTAATTGACTAAAGCGAAAGAGGTAGGAGGAACGTGATGTATTCTCGCTCGCTGTTAACCAGTGACCTCTAGTGGCCATAATAGAAAATGCACTTCTACCGTTCAACTATGCGCATCTTTCCATACAATGCGTTGTACTTGACTGACAGATCACAGGTAAATAGATGCTTTGTCTCACTAATCCGAGAATACTATATCTAGATATTTTTCTTTCACGAATTCAACACCTAAATAGTTAAATGTTAAATGATCAACACCCAAACCTTTCCCTAAAACAATATTTTATCATGCCAAGGGACGACTCAGTCGACAAGTGACAAAAACAAAATGACAAAATGATGGAAACGTTTCCCAAATGTTTCTGTGTTGTTATTTTTATATGAAACTTCCAAAGCAAGGATTCAATTGACAGATCTAAGGTGTATTTCGTCAACATTCTAGAGAGTTAAATGACTATTTTGTATGTGGATAATACCCTTGAAGGGTTTTCCTTCTTTTTTTTATGCCCAGACTGTACCATTTGTGACTTCTGCTTATAGGATCAATTCCTGCAGGGTCAATACAGTTTTAGGGCACGTTTTCCTGCTGAGATTACAATGCATCACGGTGTAATACTGTAGGTGGCTGATGATAAAGTAAGTATCCAGCAGGCAGCTGCATGATTGCTGCGGGTTTTAGTGGGTCAGGAATAATTTTCACCCCCAGTCCACCGGTGTTTGTTATAATTCATATCACTTAATAAAAATAGTCTCCAATAATATTTACATCCTTTCCATTTCACACCAATATTATTTATTACATTTTATGTGATATATTTTGATTTGTGCTTAACTATGCTTCTTTATCCTCATTTTTTAGGCGAACGTGTACCAATGCCCTATTCTCTCTCCGGGATTCTCTTTGGGATTATAGATTGCAGTTGAACATTTAGTTGAACACTTTTTACTCTTCAACAGATTTCCAAATCCACTCATCCTACACATGCATCTTTTACACAAAACAGTCAAGAACTGTATTTTCCTGCACATATACATTATTCACAAACTATAAAAACTATATACCATATATGCTACAAACACCTTATGGCATAAGCAGATATTTTATTTTTTGCTGCTATTTACAACCTGCCTAATAAGGCCTCGGTCCTTAATGGCTGCAGGTGAGGCTAATGGGTACAGCCCTAAAAACACTTTCCTTCTAGGACTCTACCTCTGCCTGTCTCCACCCTTTTTCATGTATATATATATAATATATATATATATATATATATATATCATATTCCAAAAGTTTCCACACTTTTTTCATTCTCTATTTATTTAAAAACTAATTACATTGAATGACGTTACTTTTCTACTTAGTCACCTTCCTTTTTGATGAAATTTTCCCATCATACTTTTTAATGCAAAAAATATTTTCAGTTGAACGTGTAGCCACTGATGTGCCACTGCTTTCACATTATCATCATCATCATCATGGATGATCATGGACCAACGCATACTCTGCAGCTTGCTTTCGGGCTCGTAATGGTGAACCCACGATCTTCAGCAGAAAATCATCACCTTCGTTATGATAACGGGCCATGTGTCGGGAGCAAACATCAAAGCGCTTGTGCTTATGCTTCTCTGTCAGCTGCTGAGGCACCCACTTTACTGAACTTAAGGCTGTCATGAATCAAGGCATAGACAGATCCAACACTCACATACAGCTTTCCTGCAACCTCTTCAACTGAGTACACATGCGAAGATAAATAGCTTATTGGCCCAAATATAGGCTGCACTTTTTTTCCCACTTTAGGTCTTTAAAGTGAGGGGGCGGCCTATATTCGGGGTTTAGCACAGGGAGGCACAGTTTGTGCCGCCCGACGCCCAGGACATGCAGCTCACCGGGCTTTTTTTTTCTTTTTCATTTAGCCCTGCTGCGAGTAAGCAGCAGATTTAGGATCCAGATCCCCCGCAGAGCTGCAGTGGACTTGGATCCTTCTCTCCGGCAGCCATGGAGGAATGCGCGATTCTGTGGTGGAGCACCGGCGTATCATAACCTTCGGGAGATTGTCTGCGCGCATCGCACAGACGTTCACCGGCCGGCCCCACTAGACACCAGGGAGTCTGGGGGTGCATTGGTAAGTTGGTGGGGTGGTACTTCTAGGAAGCAGGGTGGCACCTCTTAGGGGGACATAAAGCATATCTGGGGTTTCAGGTGGGCATTTCTTGGCGGCATAAGGCATATTTGGGGGGTCAGAGTGGCATATATGGGGGTAAGAGGGGCATATCTGGGGGCATAAACCATATCTGGGGCAGAGTGGCATGTCAGGGGTTATAAAGCATATCTGGCGAACAGAGTGGCATATTGATAAGTAAGGTGCATTATGAGTTAAGGGGGGCTTAGAATGGCTATTGGTTTTCTGTGTATAATGGATAACAAAAATGTTAAAATACATGCATTCCTGTTTATTAGATAAAATACTGTTTTACCATTCAACTAATCGCAAACTTTAAGGGTGCGGCCTATAATCGGGTGCGGCCTATATTCGAGCCAATGCGATATGTGCTCTTGGCACACCTTCTGCCTACAAAAAAGCGTATGACAGAACGCTGTTCCTCTTTGGTGCTATTTATAAGTTTTGCAGCCATCTTCACCCCAGGGTGAAAACTGCAAGGGGAGCCGGCTTGCCAGACAGAACTAGTCACATGACATATATATACATGCATATATATCCAGAGCCGGCCTTAGGTGTTCTGGCGCCCTATCTCACTATCTATCCCCCTGTATCACTATCTACCACCTCCGCCCCTTCTCACTGCCCCCCACTCTTCTCACTGATCCCCCCTCTGCCCCTTCCCCTTATTTACCTTGTTGAGTCCTGCAGTGGGAGCGGGAGGCGTCCGTCTTCCCGTGGTGCGCGCTTCACAGCTGAGCGCCGGAACAGCAATAACATTCCTATCATGCCCAGGCATATCCAGATTCCAGGATGTACTCGCAGACTTGGCATGATAGGAGTATGATTGCCCTATCTACCCCTTCTCCCTCCCTTCTCCCCTATCCACCCCTTCTCACTCCCTTCTCCCTATCTACCCCCTTTCCCCTGTCTCACTCCCTTCTCCCTATTTACCCCCTCCTAACTATCTACCCTCTCCCTCTTTGAAGTTCACTTACCTTTCAGGAGTCCTGCGGGTGGGGGTGCAAGGCCTCTGCCTCCCAGCTCTGCCACTGTATGGAACAGTATAGAGTGATGGGAGTTCTGATGTACTTTTAGAGCATAATTAGATCATGAAAAAGACATTGGAAATGGTACAGCATAACACCCATCACTCTCACACCCTTACCAATCCACACATACAACAATCCCCACACATATACCAAACCACACATATACTAATCCACACACATACTCATCCACACACGTACTCATCCACATACATACTCATCCACACACATACAC